>PITA01002224.1:125060-168019 GCA_004023965.1 Spilogale gracilis
AAAAAAAAAAAAAAAAAAAAAAAAAAAGAGAGAAAAGAAAAAAAAAAGAAAAAAAGAAAAAGAAACAAAGAAAAAGTTACACAGCCTGGGCAGTGGCCTTGGTACTGTCCTGTGTGTGTCTACGAAACCAACTCTCTCTCCGTGGTTAATACACTATCAACAGCTGTTTCCTTTTCCCCTTCTTGTCTGTATTTGTAAATTTACTCTACTGCTAACTTGCTTTAAATAGTTTACATTTTCCAACCATCCTTAAGGCCAAGGATCTATTACAAATGATCTTGGTACAGATTTAACAAACTATGTGATCCAGATGCGAACACACTAAACTGGTAACCGCTTTAGCTTGCCTCTTCTGTTTGAGAGGCTGTTACACTTCCAGCAGAGGCTGAAACCCTGAATTCAGTCCGGCTCTACTCTGACACCTGATAAGGTCTTTTATCTCCTCCTCCAGGAACTTAGAATTGCTGACCACAATGTTTCCACACCAGTAGATATCACTGTCACTCTATCTCCTCCCCACAAGAAAGAATGCAACACGGATGCTACAAATATTCTAATTAAACTCACACTGGTAGACCTCTAAATTTTCCAGGGTCAAACATGCTTTGGAGTAGCACACTCCTCCACCTTGCTACAGTAGCCCTACAGGGGCTGAGGCAAGTTTCCTAAATTGTCCAACTGAAATCCCAGTCATTCTTCCTACCAACCCTACCACCATCGCAGCCCCCTTCCCTCACTTTCCCTCTCTCCAACACACTTTTACTTCTCTTTTCCCTCTTCCCTTTCCCGCCATTATCCCCCCCTCCCCTTTCTCTCCCTTCACCCTTTTTGTTGCTCTCTTATTTTCTCTCTTGACATGTAGGCCTGGCACACAGTAAGTGCTCAATAAAACAGTGTGTCATTTCAACATTATTCTTCAGAACAATGTAAAGGTTTCTGAAGAGTCCGTGATGGCAGTCTCCCACACAACCCTCCTAATCAGATGCCCATCTGCTTGCAGGCCAACAATGCCCTCCCTAGGGCTTGTTGGAGAGTGAGAGGGCAGTGAGGGAGGAGGTAGATTGGCTTGCAGAGGAACACCGACCTTGAAGATGGTCCTGAGTTCCCCTATTTGCTCATTTAGCCATGAAGCCAGCAAATATTTCCTGAGCATCTACCCTAAGCCATTTACAGAGAGTAAGGGTGAAGAAACCAGACTTACCATCACTGAGCTTGCAAACTATAGGAGTTCATCAAAGAAGACACATAAGAAAAATATGTAGATGTTTGATATTAAAAGGTATTATAGAGAAAACCAGAAGTGTTGAGTATGAGCAAGGAACCAAGGTAAGGTGTTGCAATTTTACATAGGGTGATCAGAGACTGTAACATTTGGGCAAAGACCTAAAGGGAATGAGGGGCAAGCCATGCAGAACTGCAGTGAGAGGGCGCCTGGGTGGCTCAGTGGGTTAAAGCCTCTGCCTTCAGCTCAGGTCATGATCTCAGGGTCCTGGGATTGAGGCCCTCATCGGGCTCTCTGCTCAGCAGGGGGCCTGCTTCCTCCTCTCTCTCTGCCTGCTTCTCTGCCTACTTGTGATCTCTCTCTGTCAAATAAATAAATAAAATCTTAAAACAAACCAAAAAAAACTACAGTGAGAGATGGTCTTAGAACTCTGGGTGACAATAATGTGTCAGTGCAAATTCATCATTTGTAACTAATATACCATTCTGCTGGGAGATGTTGGGGGCTTATGAGGAGGCTGTGCTTTGGGGCAGGGAGGTCTATGAGAAATCTCTGTACCTTCTGTTCAGTTTTGCTGAAAACCAAAACTCACTCTTTAAAAAGTCTCTTTTGGGGGCTCCTGGGTGGCTCAGTTGGTTAAGCAACTGCCTTCGGCTCAGGTCATGATCCCAGAGACCCAGGATGGAGTCCCACATCAGGTTCCCTGCTCAGCAGGAAGCCTGCTTCTCCCTCTCTCACTCCCCCTGCTTGTGTTCCCTCTCTGGCTGTGTTTCTCTCTGTCAAATAAATAAAATCCTTAAAAAAAAAGTCTCTTTTGGGGGCACCTGGGTGGCTCAGTCAATTAAGCAGCTCTTGAATTTGATTCAGGTCATGATTTCAGAGTGCCAGGACTGAGCCCCTGCATCAGGCTCCATGCTCAGTGGGGAGTCTGCTTGAGGATTCTCTCTCCCTCTGCCCTTTCCTCCACTCACACATGTTCACGTTCACACATGCACACATGTTCTTGCTCTCTCTCCCTCAAATGAATAAATTAAATCTTTTTTTTAAAGATTTTATTTATTTATTTGATAGAAAGACAGATCACAAGTAGGCAGAGAGGCAGGCAGACAGAGAGAGGAAGCAGGCTCCCTGCTGAGCAGAGAGCCCGATGCGGGCCTCCATCCCAGGACCTGAGATTATGACCTGAGCTGAAGGCAGAGGCTTTACCCCACTGAGCCACCCAGGTGCCCAATAAATAAATCTTTAAAAGTTTATCCTTTTGAATTGTCCTAGAGATGGACAAGTCCAAGACTGAAGGAGTCAGCCAAGCCGACAGGGTTTCACCACTGGCTTCTTGGGTGAATGGATAAAGTACAATCTGGAAGAAAGAAACATATTCTCTAAGGGATCTGGCCCCAGGGCACAGTCAGGAACTTGTCTACTCAACTCCAATTCCTTATGCTTTAATTTGCCAGGAGGCAACAGCCTTTCCACAGAGGCAGGTGCAAGGAGGCTGCATGCCCAGATTACTATCTGTTATCTCAATTATGTCCCACCAAAAAAAACAAATTCAGCCCATGAAAGACTGTTTGGTGCTAATGTATGAATCACACAGCTGTATGGAGGAGCCATGCAACTCATAAGGTTAGGTTAGGTTGGAATGGAGGCCAACTGTAGTCAGGAAGTTATTGACCTAAACCACTGCTAAGAAAGGAAATCAGTATATGCTTCAGTTAACGTCTCTTTCAAAGAATCTTTCTTAAAAATACAGTCACAGGGCACCTGGGTGGCTCAGTGGGTTAAGCCTCTGCCTTCGGCTCAAGTCATGATCTCAGGGTCCTGGGATCGAGTCCCACATCGGGCTCTCTGCCCAGCAGGGAGCCTGCTTCCTCCTCTGCCTGCCTCTCTGCCTACTTGTGATCTCTCTCTCTCTGTCAAATAAATAAATAAAATATTTTTTTAAAAAACCCTACCAGCCTCAGTGTTCCCATCTGTAAAATGGAAAATAGCAAATTTTACAGTATCACTAAAAAGAGTGAACTATGTAATCTAGCTAAAATGCCTAGCACACGTACACATCATAGGTGCTCAATACATAGCAGCTCTTGTGGGGCTGGATGGGGGAGAGGAATACATAGCAGCTCTTATTCAAATCAGCAGCATCTATGTTACATTTGATATAAGTTAAACAAATATGTTTCATTTAGGAATGTACCCTGCCAGGTCTTCTATAGTCCTTCCAGCCTCTTGAAAAAAACTTATTCCGAAATAAAAATGTCTGGTGCCTTGGTGGCTCAGTGGGTTAAGCCTCTGCCTTTGGCTCAGGTCATGATCTCAACCTACTAGCTATATAATCTAAAAAAAAAAAATTACTATTTTTTCCTCTAAGGTCTCAGCTGTCTCATCAGTAATATGGGACTTCATGGGATTCTCATAGGATTAAATAAAATGTACTATCTTTAGCACAATGCCTGGCTCATGTTAAACACTCAGAGAAATAGTAGTAGTTGTTGCTCTGGTTATTTTTCTGCCAATCAAAGCACATGCTTGGGGAAATCCATATATTGCTTTTCAGTGACAACAGAGATAAGCAGGTCTCAAAGCCCAGTGACCATGACCCAGTTCCCAAAGGAGAACATGAGGAAAAGAACTCCATCCTGATTCCAGAGGCATGTGAACTGGTCAGTAGTCCCTGTCAAGTCTCCTTCCCATCCCCTTCCCCACACATTCCTCCAGGAGATAACAGTCTTCTGGTAACACGAAATGTGTCAGGGGTGAATCACGGATCCTACACTGTTTTTGTCGGCCCTCTCCCGAACTCTGCCCCAAGCCGATCATAATCTCTCAGGGCCCCAAACCAATCTGATCACTCACTGTTCCTTTAGCTCTCCAATGATTTCTTGCTGGGTTTCTAGTCGTTTGGGTCTCTGCCCAGTGATACATTCTCAAAAAGGCCTTCCTGGTTACAGTAGCTAATGTGGAACTGTTGTGCCTTCAACCACATCCTTCAGCTAACTACTCTCAGTTCCATTATAATCTACATGGGTTAGGAATGTGTCTAGCTGCAAGGAACAACTCCTAATAATGGAAGTTTATACCTCCATAGCAAGTCCAGAAGGCAGCGGCTACTGGTATAGTGTTAGTTGTTCAATGAGGCCATTAGGAACTCTGGCTCTTTCTGCTCAGCCATATTTAGCACGTTGTCTCATGCTTGTCACCTCATGGTACAAAAAGGTTGCTGCCATCACCAGATATCTTACCCACATTTAAGGCTGGAAGATGAGAAGAGAAAGGTGTGGCTCTGCCAACCACATCTTTCTCCTTCTGTCAGGAAAGGAAAATCCTTCCCCAAGACCTTGACTGTCAAAAACCAGAGCTAGGGGATGCTTGGGTAGCTCAATTGGTTACACATCTGCCTTCGGCTCAGGTCATGATTCCAGAGTCCTGGGATGAGTCCCCCACTGAGCTCTCTGCTCCACGGGGTGCCTGCTTCTGCCTCTGCCAGCTATTCTCTCTGCTGTGCTCGCTGTCTTGATCAATTTGTCTCTGACAAAAAAATGAATAAAATCTTAAAAAAAAAACAACAGAGCTAGGTCATGTGGCCTCCTAAAACTGCAGAGGAGGCAGGTAAGTCAGGATACAAATTGTTAGCGCTGCTAAGGACCAGCATGATCTATCACCTAAGACTAGGCACAACATAGTCCCACACACAATTAAGGTTCTTTTTAAGAAAATATATTTTATTTATTTGTTTGAGAGAGAGTGAGTGAGTAAGAGAAAGCACGAGAGGGGATAAGGTCAGAGGGAGAAGCAGACTCCCCGCAGACCTGGGAGTCCAATGCAAGACCCGGATCATGACCTGAGGTGAAGGCAGTGGCTTAACCAACTGAGCCGCCCAGGCACCCCCACAATTAAGGTTCTTTTAACAGCAAAACAAATGGGAACCGGCATAAGGTAGGAAAGTAACAGTGCTGGCCACACTATTTTTCATAGGACTTACCATCTGTAAGCACTTCATGCAAAATAAAAAAAAAAAAAAAAAGTAAACATTAACTGCCCACATTCTCTTAGAAGAATGCAAGCTCCTGGTCTAGCTCCACATATACACACTGAGAACCTATATTTTAAAATAACAGTCAAGTTTCTCACAGTAGGCAGGTGTTATATTTATACAGAGACACTGAAAGATAGTGGGAATTGTCCAGGTTATCCTGTAGTGGCAAATTAACCTCAAAATCTCAGTGTCTTGTCAGAACAAAGGCTTCTTTCACACTCACTCCTCATGTCCATTGTATGCTGGTGTCCTGGGGCAGGAAAAACAGCAAGGAGCTTTTCTCCACTTTGAGAAACCCAAACTATTGGAATCTCCACTACTTCAAAATGTGGCTTCAGGGTCTGCGATAGCTAAAGAGAGCTTGCGAGGGTTTCATGAGAGCCACTTACATGCTTTAGCTCAGAAACACATTACTCCCACAGATAGGCCACTGGACAGAATTAGTCACATGGTTATTTTTTCCCCCAAAAGACAGATTCATTCACTCATTCATTCATTAAAAAATCCCCCCCCCCCAAGTAATCTCTCTACCCAACTTGGGGTTGAATTCATGACCCTGAGATCAAGCTTTGCATATTCCTCAAGAGTCCCATGCTCCTTCCACTGAGCCAGCCAGGCACCCCCAGAATTAGTCAGATGATTCTATGTAATCATAATGAGGCAGAGGAACATAAGAGAGCACATGAATATGGGTAGTATATGTTTCTGCCTCATTCTCCACAGGCTGGCACAACAATGCACTATCCCATTTTTTTTTTTTTTTTTACTATCCCATTTTAAAACGCAGACCCATTAAAGAAATTCCTTGGAACAAACTCAAAGTTAGGTAAAGCAATTATTTCATCTTATAAGGTAATACCATTAAAGACACACACACACACACACACACACACACACACACATTGTTCCTTCAGAAATAATAACAGGAAATATTTATGTAGCACGTATTACGCTCTGCTCCAAGTCCTTGCCAAACTTTAGTACTTTTAATATCCTCAACTAGCCATTAAAGGAGATCTTATTAGGAGTAAGAGTCTTCTTAACCCCATCTTGTAAGAGAATGGAAGAGTGTTAGAAGCCAGTTCTCTACAGGTCTATGACATTTCTGCATGTTGTACAAGCAGAGGCACCAACTGTCTTTGTTCTAAACAATCTTTAAGGAAGTTTGTATAGAGAACAGCCTTAGAAAATAGAGACAATGTCTCCTACAGCACAAGGCAGCATGTTTACTGTTCCGTATAAACAAAATACTGTCTCCTCCTCCAGAGCAAAGGGCAGGCTTGCTTACTTGCCCATTATAAAGGATTAGGATTCCCTCAGCTCAGGATTCTTCTCCTGCAATACAACCTGTTTTATTTCCAGGTGTCCTCTGACTCTCTCCACGTCTTTCTTTGCAAACTGGGGCTTAGGGAACTAGAGTAAGAACATGTTGACACTCTGGCCTATGGCTATTATTATGAGCAATAAGGTCATTCCCATGAGCCCATGAAACTGTGGCAGTTTAACTTGTTAGCTAGAGAGTAGGGTAAAATCTGAGAGCCTTCAGAGTTTTGGACAAAAAGTTAAGTAACTTGCCTAAGAGGACAGCTAGTAGGTGGCATATGCAAGACTCAAGCCCAAGCTGTCTGGATGAGTAACCATGCTTTTCAATTTTTTAAATTCTCAGCTATATGGCAGTAGCTCTTGAAGTGTAGTTCCAGAACTAGCATCATCAGTATCACTTGTGAACATGTTACAAATGCAAATTCTTGGTCATTACCCCAGACCTACTGAATCAAAAATTTGGGGGTTTGGAGGGTAGTAGGGGAGACACGTGTTTTAACAAGTCTTCCAGAATATTCTGGCAATATAAGTTTGAAAACCACTGCTATACTGCATATATTCACTGAACCTGTAAGAGTGGAGGAAATAGTATATCCTGATTCACACAGGGATGTGACTGACCTTTCATAACATGAACAGATTTCAAACACTAAGGGAGATGGTTCATAAGCCCTTGTATATCATTTTTTAGAAAGGTAAGCATCTTTATATGATACAAATAAACATCACCATGTCTTTTAAATAGGCCTGCACAATATTTTCCTTTGGAGTCACAAATATATGTCCAGAATGCTAAATGAAAATACCTCCTTTTTTATTCCCATAATGATCAGAAAGAATTACTTAGCCAAGGGAGAAACACTATTTATATTTGAGTCAAGCTGTAATTCTTGAAAAACAGGAAACCATGTATCAACAAAGCCAGCTCAGTGTACCATAGTGGAAAGGGCACCAGGCTTTGAGTCAGAGTCAAGTCACTCAACTTCTTCAACTCAATTTCCTGATTTTAAAATGGAAAATGAACTCCAACTTCAGAGCTGCAATTAAGCTTAAATGACACATTATTTGAAAGCTGTTGGTAAATAGCTTTTATGTGACATGAATGTTAAGTCCACCTGCATGAGCTCTTCCTCTTTCTTGATCACAGTGTTATCACAAAGCTTAAAGTACTGCCTGGCACATAGAAGATGCTCAATACGTATGAGGTATTAGGAAGGAATATGAGGTATCCTATTAATGATGTAATTGACCCCTCTGGACTCCACTTGTCACAATAATTCTGGCCTTTTAATAGGAAAAAGTCACTCTAACAAGAAACCCTTAGTCATGTTTAAAATGGGCCAGCTAATTTAAGAAAATCAGCTGATTTTCTTCCCTTGGAGAACACTACTGAAGGAGTTCTGTCCTAAGCATAAGACTCCTATTAGCAACCCTGATGGCCTTAGAACCTCAGGATTTCAAGTCTACAATACTCCGTTGTGCATATATAAACAGGCAGGAATAAAGGATGCATACCTACAAAGAACTACACATTTCACATTTACTTCTACACTGTGGCAGAATTTTAATAAATGGATTATAGGGTTTATAAAATCTATTTTAATAAAATCTGAGGTTCAAGTCAGCAAATATAAAATAAACTACTATTGTGTATAAAAAAGAGAGACAGCTAGAAAACTACAGCCAATTAAATACCATTTGGGAAGAGAATATATAATTCAATGAGAGAATATAATTTACAAAACTTTGTAGATTCACGTTAATGCAGTTCCTTAATTTGTACTCTCTCCAACATAATTTCTCAATCTCCTGAAAAATTAGTTAATAATCTAGAGTTCTTGAAAGAGGGGAATGTTTAGCTTCAACAGACATATCTAAGTTAGCCAGTGAATTCAAGTTGAATTAGAGCTTTCAGTATAGGGCTTTAATAGGAAGGAAACTATCCCAGCTATGTTGCCATACCTTCAGAGACACCTGCAGGGTATACTGTTCTCTGTCTTATAATGATCCAAATATTTATACATAAATTAGCTCTACATTTTATTTTATTATTTTTAAGATTTTATTTCTTTATTTGACAGAGAGAAAGAGAAAGAGAGGGAGAGAGAGAGAAGCACAAGCAAGGGAGCAGCAAGCAGAGGGACAGAGAAGCAGTCTCCCTGCTGAACAGGGAGCCTGATGCGGGACTCGATCCCGGGGTCCCAGGATCTCGACCTGAACCGAAGGCAGATGCCCAACCGACTGAGCCACCCAGGTGCCCCTAGCTCTACCTTTTAAAAAGTGAAAGTATAAGTCCGTCTTAAGATTTATAATTTGAACAACCAATTAACTTCATGAATAATTATGCAAATTCATTTGATGAAATCACAAATTACAGTTGAGCATGAAACTCCTTTCACTTGCTTCTTAAAAAAAATACTGAAGGATGTCTGGGTTGTGCAGTCAGTGAAGGAACTGACTCCTGGCTTTAGCTCAGGTTGTGATCTCCGGGTTGTGGGATCAAGCACCATATTCGGCTTCTGGGGTCCGTGCTGAGTGCGGAATCTGCTTGAAGATTCTCTCTCCCTCTCTCTCTGCCCCTCCTGTTTGTGCATGCTCTGTCTCTCTCTCTCTCTAATAAGTATTTTTTTTTAACTGCTAAGAAAGGAAAACAATATTGAAAACAAGATTGCCTTTTCTAAACTTAATTTCTTTACCCGTCTTTTCAACTCAAGGCAATAGAACTTCAACTGAACAATCCCATGGCTACAGTGATTTGTAGACATCTTCAGACATGCAATTCTTTGTATTGTAATTGGACAGTACTTTTCCAAATTTAATCTAAAACCCAATTGTGAATCTCAGTTAATAAAACAGTAATTTTTAGCTCAACCTACCCCTTCAAAATTCAGTCAAGTCAGAGAGGAAACAAAAGAGACAGCCAGTTTTGATATAGTTTAACTACGACCTCAAAGTAGTAAGTCTTATAACCCCACAGTGAAACAGTGACTTCTGGTGGCAAAAAAAATGCATGCCATATTCCACATTTTACAGGAGAAAGCAATGCTTAAAATCACTGGGCTTTTCTGACCATAAAAATTCTCAGTCCCTGGATGATCTTTGTATTCCAGTTTAACGCACTGTAATTCTTCAAGACAGTATTTTCACAAAGTTGAAGAGAAGCAAATCACAAATGCCAAAGCCACTGCAGAAATTAGATTGCTACAGTGAATGTATAAAAAAGGTTAACTCTGATAAGTCACAGTTCATTTTCTTTCTGCAGGTGGAAACCCTGCAAATTCGACACCTCCAGTCTCATCATCCCTATAAGTTATATTTAGAAAAAGAAAAGAAAGGGGGAGGGATCCCCAGTATCTAAGCTCATTTATCATTATTTAAGAAGGCTCCACACCCAGTGTGGAATCCAGAGTGGAGCCCAAAGAGGGGCTTGATCTCAAGACTCTCAGATCAAGACTTGAGCTGAGATCAAGAGTTGGACTCTTTGAGCCACTAGGTGCACTTAAACTCAGTTTTTTCAAAGCCTTGTGTCCTACTCTTCAATGTCTTAAACATCCCAAGTTCTTGAATGATTCCCCTCTCCTAAATTAGCTAAATTCAAATTAGTCTTTTTGGTTTTACACAAATACTACAAGTTGTCTAGCTCTCTCTCTCTCCTAGTCTCCCTTAATTCTCTTGGGTCATTATTCTTTAATACTCTCCATTCATTTTTTGCATCTTTATCTTCAAATACAATATTTTCTAACACTGGCAAGAGACAACACCTTTAAATTAAAGCGGGGGAACCATCTAGAATTTTCAACTCTCCTGTGAATTTATTTCCAGAATAACCACTCAAGGAATCCTTTCCACTAAAGATGAAAGGCAAGCTAAGGAAATACATTAGACAGAGGAAGTAAACATTGAAACAGGGCCATGCCTAGGTATTTTCAAGCCTCTGAAGAGAACTAGCCTTATAGTCCAAAGGTCTTTCTCTTTCGCGTGCCTTCTATCTCCACCCAGAGCCTGACGCACGTACCTCCGGGAGAGGTATCCCACCTCTGCCTACCTTCTATGAAATCTGCACGACCTTACTCGGGAATAATCTGGCACAAGCAAGATCTCCACACATTTTTTAGGGCGCTCCCTCGCCTGATGTTTCTGTGTCTCCACTTCTGAGGGTTTTTTCCCCCCACTTTACAACTGTCCCAGGGAACACTGAGTCTTCGCCTTAATTACGGTTTAGCCTTTAAGGTTTTAAATCTGTCTGGTCCCTCCATGATATGTCACCCAGGTCCCCGGGCCTCAAAGTGGACCAACAATGTTAAAACAGCCCGATCCCACACTTAAAAAAGAACACAGCAAAACATGGTCTGCAAGCTCCCCCCCCACCCCCCACCCCGCACCTTCCCTCCCCACAAAAGAGACTGGCTCCCGGAAGAAAAGGACACATCTTCACCTCCAAAGCCAAAGGTCTTCCTGGGACAATCTGCATAACAATATTGGGGTGTAAGTGAGTGTAGAAACTCCTGGAAGGCCAACCTAGTAAGAAAGTATCGAGACCCGTGGGGCGCCTGGGCGGCTCCGTCAAGCTTCTGCTTTCTGCTCAGATCATGATCCCGGAGTTCCAGCCAGGATCTAATATGCATCGAGTCTCCCTCCTTTGCGGGAAGCCTGCTTCTCCCTCTCTCACTCCCCGTTTGTGTTCCCTTCTAGCTGTGTTTTTCTCTTATCAAATAACTAAAATCTTTTTTTTAATATTTTATTTTATTTTTATTATTTTTTAAAGATTTTTTATTTATTTGACAGAGAGAAACACAGCCAGAGAGGGAACACAAGCAGGGGGAGTGAGAGAGGGAGAAGCAGGCTTCCCGCAGAGCAGGGAGCCCGATGTGGGACTCGATCCCGGATCTCCGGGATCATGCCCTGAGCCGAAGGCAGTTGCTTAACCAACTGAGCCACCCAGGCGTCCCCAAATAACTAAAATCTTAGGGGAAAAAAAAAAAAAAGAAAGTATCAAGACCCTCGAAAGTCCCTTGCAAATTCATTAACTACCATTAAGTTAAGGTGGGTACGATTTACACAACTCTCCAATTCCTCTCCCTTTTCGACGACCCTGGCGCTCGCAACGTCTGGGGCTCCGAAAGCAGCAGTCACAGGAGGACCAGATGGCGTAAAAAATTATCAAGAGAAATTAACCAGTTCCACGTTCTGCAGAGGCCGTCTCCCTGCGCCCCAGGGGCAAGTCTCAGAAAGTGCCTTCAACTTTCCCTCTCCCTCTCCGGAGGCTGCGGACCACCGAACACGCCCCTCCCTCTCAATCACAATTAGTTCGGATGGGATCCACTAATTTTCTCAACCAGATGCAAGGGAGAAGGGTGACAATGACGGGGGTGAGGGGAACTCGAGATAGAAGAGAGAAAAGCCCCGCTTTTACTCCCGGAGAAACTTCTGGGACACTTCTATTACGCAACCCCGAGACTAGGTTCCAAAACAGAACATCCTTCCGCGAGACGCGGGGCGCACCAGCAGACGTCTGATTTGGGGAGTGGGGAAGGAAAATGGGTCTCTTCCTGTGTTTCCCACCGCTCCACCCCCAGTTCTTCTAGAGGCTACCTGCCCCAGATTTGCGAGGGTGATGCGAGCTCCGCGTCTCCTTCGCCCGTTCCCCCCGAAGGTTCCCACCGGAAAAGTGGGAACGCCAGCTAATTGAGTCAGCGTGCTGGGAAGCAGGCAGAGAGGCGGGGAGAGCCTGGGCTTCCCAGAAGTCAGCGTCTGTGGCGTTCCCGGCGAGGCTGACCCCCAGCTCGGGGGCACACAAGGGCTCCGCTTACCTTCCTGACCTTTGCTCCTCCAGTCTCGAGTCGTGCGCCCTCGCCACCTCCACCCTCCGCTGACTTGTTGCGGTGGGAAGGGGCGCGGGTGCGGAGAGCGAAGGAGAATGCGTCCCCCCGGGACTCAGAGGCGGCTCGCACCGCGCTGGGCTCGCCAGCCGCAGAGGCGAAAATGCAGCTGCGCCCGCAACGCGCGCAGGCGGCAGCCGACTGCGCAGGGGCCGCGCGCTAGTCGGCTCGCTGGCCCACAAGCTCCCCGCGCCGGCAGCGCCCGAACGCCCCGGAGGCGAGGCCACGCCCTCCTCGGGAGGCCACGCCCCCGGCCCGACCGGCCCTCACTCTGCAGCCCCGCGTTGCGCCCGGCGCAGCGCGGATCAGCCCGGCCCACGCCCTCTAGCTGGCGCCACCGAAATGGCTAGGAACACCGCCGCCCTCCTCGGGAAACCCGTGGGAGGATCGAGGGGGAGCAGCAGCGGTGGATGGAATACTGCAGTGACCGCACCGGCAGCGTGGGTGACCCTGCCCCGGGCTGATGTGAGGCACAAGAACCGTTCCTTTCGTTTTACAGAGATTCAGCTCAGTGTCAAGTTCTGACTAAAAGTGTCAAGGAGACTTTCTGCAATCTCCTATACAATTGAAACATTCTGTGCCGTTTAAAGGAGATGATAACTTACATCTGGAGAGTGTTTTCCACTTTATGGAGGGCTTTCCACACACAGGCCCGACTCATCTTCACAACAGCCTTATAAAACAGATACATCATTATTGCCATTTCCCAAATAATGAAACGGAAGAGCTGAAAATTAAGTGTTGTGCCCAGGGTCCGCAAGCTACAAAGTGGCATGGGAAACAGATCTCCTGAACTCAACCTGTTTTCTTACATTTCACCAGCCCAACCCCGGAAAATCTTCATAGGGGTAGAGGCTTTGACAAGCAGAGCCAAAGGAAGGGAAAACTAATGTCTAGTTAAAATGCTACGCAATTCTTTCTATGAACATAACAAGGAAAGCAAAGTTTATTTTTTGCACCATCTCACCTCCCTCACTGAAAGAGACGCAGAAAGATTACATTGAATGGCTCGGATGGGTTTGTACAGTATCCTAACCGTTTAAAGTGGGTGAAATTATTTGGATGAAGATTACCTTATTCAAATGTAATATGATGTAAATTAATTTAATGTATGAAAATAACCCCCTCAGTGCCCTCTGTATTTCTTCTCACCCTCCTCCACGTCTTCCTCCTCCTTCTTGTCACTATTGCTTTGCTCCTCATTACTCCTTCATTGTGTACATGAGTGGTGTTGATTGAAAACCTAATCAATAGATATTTGCATTTCCAAATTAAACCTCTGGTTACCTGACTTAATTTCCTATTAATTGTTTTTCCATAATATAACTCTTCTTTCTACTCCCTGTGCTCCATGATGATATTTATTTGCTAAAATAACTGCTAAAATAATGAAGGTGCCCCAATGAAATTTGGTGTGCCACTAGATGAAAGTTTAGAGGTCATCTCTGAGCAGGTGTTACCTCTGACAGATGGGTGCTTGTATCATTCTTAAAAGTTTCTAATAGGGCGCCTGCGTAGCTGTGGGTTAAAGCCTCTGCCTTCTGCTCAGGTCATGATCTCAGGGTCTTGGGATCAAAGCCCTAATCCCGCTCTCTGCTCAGCAGGGAGCCTGCTTCCTCCCTGCTCAGCAGGGAGCCTGCTTCCTCCTCTCTGCCTGCCTCTCTGCCTATTTGTGATCTCTCTCTGTCAAATAAATAAATTTTAAAAATCTTTTTTAAAAAGTTTCTTTTAAAAAAAAAAAGATTTTATTTATTTATTTGACAGAGAGAAACACAGTCAGAGAGGGAACACAAGCAGGGGGATGAGAGAGGGAGAAGCAGGCTTCCCGCTGAGCAGGGAGCCCGATGTGGGGCGCGATGTGGGGCCCGAACCCAGGACTCCGGGATCATGACCTGAACCGTAGGCAGTCGCTTAACCAACTGAGCCACCCAGGTGCCCCTAAAAAAAGTTTCTAATAAAGATTGGTATCTATTCTAATCATAACAAATATTTTAACCTTTTTGTTATGGAACTAATATAGTTCATTGTAATATATATGTGCATAATATTTTATAATCTAAAGATCTTTACCATGCCTATCTAAAACTTTTTCCTTTGTCATGTTCCTTTTAATCATCCTATACTGCCTCCTAATACTTTCAAACTGTGGTCAGCTTAGTAAGTAATTTTGACAGTTTGATGATTTTATTTTCCTGCTTTTGAAGCTGAAGAATGTAATTTTGCAAAACTTTTTGTAGAAGATGATATAGTTTTGCTTCAGAGCAGTCTATTCCATTTAAATGAATTTTCTTAAGGCAATGTGCTCGGTGATAGGCCCTATCAATAACAAAGGTTTCAGTGTCTAGCAGAAACAAACAAGTAAATAAATAATTCCAGTGCATACTTCTCTTGATTAATTTCTGGAAAGGTGGTAGGTTATTTAAAAAACATTTAAGTCAAAATTAATTTTTTAAAAATATTTTACTTATTTATTTGAGGGAGAGAGTAAGAGAGAGCATGAGAGGGGAGAAGGTCAGAGGGAGAAGCAGACTCCCGGTGGAGCTGGGAGCCTGATGCAGGACTCGATCCCAGGACTCTGGGATCATGACCTGAGCTGAAGGCAGTTGCTTAACCAACTGAGTCACCCAGGCACGTTGAAAATTAATTTTTTTAAGATTGTATTTATTTATTTGACAGAGCACAAACAGGGGGAGCAGGAGAGGGAGAAGCAGGCTCCCCACTGAGCAGGGACCCCATTGTGGGGCTCAATGCCAGGACTCTGGGATCATGCCCTGAGCTAAAGGCAGATGCCCAACTGACTGAGCCACCCAGGTACCCCTTAATTTTTTCATAATAAATAAAAAGCAGGATAGTTATTCTAGTGAGTTGTTTTTTTTCTTTCAAAAAGTTGCCTTTCTGAGGCAGGTGGCTGAATTAGTGAGAAGGACATGTGACTCTTCATTCTGGAATCCTGAGCCCCATGTTTGTATGGAGATTACTACTGAGGGGCAGAGAGAGAGGGAAAGAGAAAATCTTAAGCAGGGTCCAACGTGGACCCAATGCGGGGCTGGATCTGATGACTCTGAGATCATGACCTGAGCTGAAATCAAGAGTCAGAAGCTTAATTAACTGAGCCACCCAGGCACCCCCCATTTTCCTTTTTTAAAGAGTGCTTTTAAAACTTCCTCCTCAGATAAGAACTGCTGGAATGGGGGGCGCCTGGGTGATTCAGTTGGTTAAGCAACTGCCTTCAGCTCAGCTCATGATCCTGGAGACCCGGGATGGAGTCCCACATCGGGCTCCCTGCTCGGCGGGAAGCCTGCTTCTCCCTCTCTCACTCCCCCTGCTTGTGTTACCTCTCTAGCTGTATTTCTCTGTCAAATAAATAAATAAAATCTTTAAAAAAAAAAAAAAGAACTCCTGGGATGATGCTACTTGACAATTTTCAGCCATGTTTTTACTTAAAAAAATTTTTTTAAGATTTTATTTATTTATTTGACAGAGAGAAGCACAGCGAGAGAGGGAATACAAGCAGGGGGAGTGAGAAAGGGAGAAACAGGCTCTTCACAGAGCAGGGAGCCCGATATGGGGCTCGATCCCTGGTCTTCAGGATCATGACCCGAGCCGAAGGCTGTCGCCCAACCAACTGAGCCACCCAGGTGCCCCATTTTACTTAAAATTTAAAGACAAACAAGTGAATCCCCTGGGACTCACAGAAATTCATAGGCTGCATTCTCAGAACACCCAAATGGTACAAAGAGGCAAGAGCATAATGTTAAAATGGAGACTGGTGGGAAATGTGCCTGCATCATGAAACAGACGGCTGTTTGCTTGGCCAACCTCAAGCAGCTCTAAACGGTGCAGTCAGCAAGACCAGCAGTTTAAATTATGTTACTCCAAAACTACTGTATGTATATTTCAAAGGGATAATTTGTTTAAAGTGTAAATAAATCCCAACCAAATTGAAAGCTGAGTATAGGGGCCCCTGAGTAGCTCAGTTGGTTAAGTAACTGCCTTCGGCTCAGGTCATGATCCCAGTCTCCGGGATCGAGTCCCGTGTGTCGGGCTCTCTGCTCAGTGGGAAGCCTGCTTCTCCCTCTCTCACTCCCCCTGCTTGTGTTCCCTCTCTGGCTGTGTTTCTCTCTGTCAAATAAATAAAATCTTAAAAAAAAAAAAAAAAAGCTGAGTATATACTTGTAAAATAAAACAAGTCAGCCCAGAGTTGGGAGATATGTAGTTGAGCAGAAAGTGACAGTGAGGAGGGAGGTGGAAGGCTTAGCCTAAACCAGGTAAGGGAAAATGGTGGAAGAGCCAGTTCACCCAAAAAAGAACACAAAGAGGGGGTAATAGGACTTTAAGATTACAAGGGGCAGTGATAAGATAGAAGATAGGAAAGGTCAAAAGGAAACTGCTGGTAAAGTACCTGCCATGCCAACCTAGAGTTTTCCTTTCATCCCAAATGCAGTGGGTAGGGCATTTAATCAGGCTGCATTTTATTTTTTTTATTTTTAAAGACTTTACTAATATTACTGTAATTAAAAGAACTCTTTATTTCATCATGAATATTTAACAGAAAAGATGGTTCCAAGTAACTGGACATCACTTTTTTTTTTTAAAATGTAAGTTGCTTCTTTTCTTCTTTTTTTTTAAAAGATTTTATTTATTTATTTGACGGAGAATGAGAGATCACAAGTAGGCAGTGAGGCGGGCAGAGAGAGAGGGGTAAGCAGTCTCCCTGCTGAGCAGAGAACCAGATGTGGGCCTCCATCCCAGGACTCTGAGATCATGACCTGAGCCGAAGGCAGAGGCTTTAACCCACTGAGCCACCCAGGCGCCCTGGACATCACTTTTTCTAACCAGTACAATATGAGTTTCATATTGTGTGTGAGTTTTTACTCATTGTTACTACATATTACTTCCCAAACCCAGTGGGGATTATGAATGTTTTTTAGTCATGTAGTAATATTGTTAAGCTGATTTCATATCTATAATAGTAATTTGAAAAATCCCAATGAATCCAGAGCAAAAGAATATGAGCACAACATCCATATTTTCCTCTCAAAATATTAATGCAGGGATTTAACTGAATTTGCACAATTTGTTGGACATTTCACACACAAAATTTTATTTCTCTTGAAAACATGTATATATATCTAGTTCATGTATAAAGAAGGAATGAGTTCAGAGAAATCATTTCGATTGTGATTATACAGAAAATAAACAGAGGAAGTACTTGAACCTAGCTCTTCTGTGGTTCAAGGTCATGTTCTCATCACTATACACAGAATTAGATTAGTATAAAAATCTCAACTATGTCTATTACAGTTAAATCTACATCAGCAGGCCCGAGAGAGTTGGCAATGGGTTTTTACTCTGACAGTTACATTTGAAAGGTTAAATAGGATGAGGATAAGAAAAATCTGAGTAATTATGGGAAAATCAAATAGTTGGGAAGTGGAAAGGGAAAGACATGAGTCAGAGCCAAAATAGAAGAGCCAAGTTATGGTGCCCCCATGGGAGAAGGATTGGTGGTAAGAATACCCTGCCAACTATGGCACAACTTCAAGAATTCAATACTCAGCAATATGACTCACCTCAACTCATATCTCTCTTTTAAGTTCCAGACATTTTTAGTTACTTATTTATTTGACAGAGAGAGAGAGATCACAAGCAGGGGCAGAGGGAGAGGGAGAAGCCGACTCCCTGCTGAGCAGGGATCCTGATGAGGGGCTTGACCCCAGGACCCTGGAATCATGACCTGAGCTGAAGTCAGATGCTTAACCGACTGAGCCACCCAGGTGTCCCAAATTCCAGACTTTCACCCTCATTTGTTTGCAGAAAATTTCCACATAGTTGTGCCATAGGCAAAACAAACTCAGCATATGAAGTATGAAATACATATTATTTCATTCTATCCACCTACTCTTCCACAACTCACCCAACCCAATTCCTCCTAATTGGTTTTCAACTTTTTATAATGGTACCATTATAGACCCAGGATTCCAGTTCAAATGTCCATTACCTACCAAGTCATATTTAACTTACCACTTAAATATCTCCTTCTCCTAGAAGTTCCCTTTCCTTTCTTGTTATACTTCTTCATTCTTTCATTGAATAGCTACTAATTGTCAGGTACTGACTCTGTTCAATTCTGGGATATAGTGACAAATAAGAAACTTGCCTTGTGTTTTGCACAGTTCACATGTAGAAGGAGAGTATGGAAGGCAGAATTCTAAATGGTCCCCAAGATTCCCCATCCTGGTGTGTATTTGCTATTTAATTTTTCTCTCCTTGAATGTAGGCGAGCCCAACCTAATCAGGTGAGCTCTTTTTAAAAAAGGGATCTAGGGGCCAAAGGAGAAGGAAGACAGAGATATTTGAAGCTATAGCAGAAATTGTCCCATTGGCCTTGAAGGAGAAAATTACCATGTTGTAGAGAGGGCCACATGACAAGGTCTGGAAAGTGTCTTTGGGAACTGAGAGTGGTCTTTTGCCACCAGCTGGCAAAAAAAGCAGGAACCCCAGTCATACAACTGTAAGGAAATGAATTCTGCCAAGGGAACTTGGAAATGGATCTTTCCTTAGTCAGGCCTGTGGAGGAGGACACAGCGGGTCAAAACCCCGATTTCACCCTGGTAGGACGCTGTGCAGAGGCCCAGAGGTAAAGCATGTGGTCCTTCTCAGTTACAGAAACTGTGAGGTCAAAAACGTGTATTGTTTTCAACAGCTAGGTTTGTGGCAATTTGTTATGCAGCAGTAGAAAACTAAAACAAGAGATAAATTCATTGTCATACAGTCGGCCCGGTGCTATGAAAGAGATAAGCACAGAATGCTAGCAGAACATAGATACCAGCATCTAACAAATCTTGATGGACTCAGGGAAGTCATTCTGCCAGAGGCAGAACCTAGACTAGTAACAAAGAGAAAGAGGGAGTTGGGAGAAATGTGAGTCATCAGCAAGGGACAAAATGCTGTGTGGGCAAAGGGAGGTAAATACGCACAAGTCCCAAAGTGATGAAGTTCATGGTGAATTTTAGAAACTAGAATACTTCAATATGTCTGAAATTAGGAGGAAATTGGTAAAAGATGAGGCTAGAGATGTAAGAAAGGGTATGAAAAAAATACCTTGGCCATTTACTGATTGTATACTATGTGGCAGCCCAGGTGTAGGCTCAACTGCCATGATGTATCCATGTGCTCTGCTAAGCTGTTTGTTGGCCTCACATCCAGTCCCTGCTCTTCCTCTACTCTGCTGTGAATCATAAGGTGTTGATTCTTGCAAATCACCTTTCCTAGCTTTCTTTGCTGGGAAACTGACTTCTGTCTAGGTTTGGCCAATGGATGTCCCTGGGAGGAGACTGGAGGGCAGGGAGAGAGGAGACTCCAGACTGTTTCTCTTCTCGCTCTGCCTTGGGCACGGCTCTGAGCCAGGGGCTGCACCTCCTCCCTAGCCTAGCTCCTCCAGGTCCCGATCAGCGGCTCTGCCTCCTGGTCCCTGCTAACACTGTCTTCCCTTAGTCCCGGCCTTGGAAGTGGCCACTGCTTCCTGCGGTTGCTTAATCCCGTTTGGTCTTTCAGCTCTTCAGTCCATAAGACTGTCTTCCCTTATTAAATTCTATTAAATTACCTGGCACGAGCGTTATTTTCCTAATTGGATCCTCACTGAGTCACTATGTTTTAGAGACAAAGAGACTGAAATTCAGGAAGACTGAGCAACTTGCTTAGTATCCCACAGTTCAGCTACTAAGGGGCTGGGATGTAGACCAAGTACAGTGATTCCATCAAGCTGCATTGTGTCTCTGAGTTTACAACACTATCCTGAGTGAGCTCCTTTGTATTTCACTATTCCAGTAGCCTCTGAACAGTTCTCCATCCTGCCTCTGTCTTCTCTCTTCAGTGTATTCGCCGCGATGCTGCCACATGAGTCCTCCTGAAGCATATCTCTGGTCATGTGACATGTCTGGCACTTGCAAAGAGAACGAAGCACCAACTCCCCATTCTAGACTCCAGACCTTCCAAAAGCTCTTAATCAGTCGTTCTGGCTTCATTCTTGTTAAATAGTTTGCTCTACTGGAAATCTACCCTTTTCACTTTTACATCTTTACTTATACAGTTTCTTTTCTTTTAAAAACAAATTTATTTATTATTTTAAGTAGACTCCATGCCCAGCAATACAGCCTAATGTGGAACTTGAATTCACAACCTTGAGATCAAGACCTGAGCTGAAATTAAGAGTTGGATGCTTAACCAACTGGCTCACTTAGGCACCTCTTTGCTTATACTGTTTCTGTTCTCTTTAGCTAGAATGCTCTTTTCATCTTTTTTTTTTAAAGACCACTTAAGGTCTTTTTTTTTTTAAAGATTTTTATTTATTTATTTGACAGAGAGAGAGAGATCACAAGTAGGCAGAGAGGCAGGCAGAGAGAAAGGAGGAAGCCTTGGAAGACATGGGCCTCGATCCCAGGACCCTGAGATCATGACCTGAACCGAAGGCAGAGGCTTAACCCTCTGAGCCACCCAGGTGCCCACTCTTTTCATCTTTTGAAATAAATCTCAGTTTTACCTATTGATATAATATTTATTTGTCTTTCAAAGCTTATATATTTATTCATTCAACAGACCCAGGCAAGATATATTCTAGGCCCTCAAGATAGAAAGAAGAAAATTGGGGCGCCTGGGTGGCTCAGTTGGTTGAGCAACTGCCTTCGGCTCAGGTCAAGATCCCGGAGACCCGGGATTGAGCCCCACATCGAGCTTCCTGCTTCGGCGGGAAGCCTGCTTCTCCCTCTCTCACTCCCCCTGCTTGTGTTCCCTCTCTGGCTGTGTTTCTCTCTGTCAAATAAATAAAATCTTAAAAAAAAAAAAAAAAGAAAGAAAGAAAGAAGAAAATTGTCCCTATAATGTAGAGTAGGGGTAGGGATTGGCAAACTTTTTCTGTAAAGGGCCAGATGGCAAATATTTTAAATATTTAAACTTTGTGGGTTACATGTTCTCTGTTACAACTACTCAACTCTTCCATTGTAGCACAAAGCAGCCATAGATCATAGATAAATGAATGAACATAACTGTTCCAATAAAACTTTACTTACAAAAACAGATGGCAAGCTGGATTTAGCCCATAGGTTGTAGTTGGCTGATCCCTCCTTAGGAAAATCACATCAAACAAATGGAAATGCTAGCAGGAAATGATAATGACTAAAACAAAGCAAAGAGATATGGAGAATGAAAGTACTACTGTCAGCATCTTTGTAAGAGGAGTCTCAAAAGACAAAACTTAAAAGAATAAAGAACAGGATATATTTGAAGAAATAATAAATTTCTCATAACTAATGAAGAACGAATGGTTTCAGATCAGAAAGTTCAGAAAAGACATAAGAAAAAAAATCAGACCTAGACAAGTTACAGTGAAAGAGTACTAGAGATTAAAAAAAGGTCTGAAACTTTCTAGAAAGAGAGAACATATAATTTGCAAAGGAATAGGAATCATACTGATGTTAGACTTCTCATAGCATATTGGCTGCAGGAAGACAAAGGAGCAGTATATGTTATGCTGAAAACAAACGAGCCTAGAATATTGTATTCAACCAGATTGTCTTTGATATATAAAGACATAGGAAAAGTGATAATCAGCCTCAAATATACAAGTTCTCAGAAAACTTGCCACAGAAAGATCCACATTGAACACATTTTTGAGGAAGACAAATATAAGAAAAAAAAATCTTGATTTTTTTTTTAAAAGACTTTTTAAAAAAAGGTTTTATTTATTTATTTGACAGAGACAGAGATCACAAGTAGGCAGAGAGGCAGGCAGAGAGAGAGAGGAGGAAGCAGTCTCCCTACCAAGCAGAGAGCCCAACGCGGGCCTCAACCCCAGGACCCTAAGATCATGACCTGAGCCGAAAGCAGAGGCTTTAATCCACTGCGCCACCCAGGCACCACTGATGTTTTAAGAGAGATCAGAGGTAACTATATCATATATTTAAGTAAAGTTTGTTGTAGCCTTAAAAAAGAAAAAGCAGGGGTGCCTGGGTGGCTCAGATGGTTAAGTGTCTGCCTTTGGCTCAGGTCATGATCTCAGGGTTCTGGGATCCAGCCCCACTACTGGGCTCCCTGCTCAGAGGGGAGCCTGCTTCCCCCTCTCCCTTTGCTGTTCCTGCTGCTTGTGCTCTCTTGCTCTGTCAAATGAATAAATAAAATCTTTTAAAAAAGAAAAGAGGGGCGCCTGGGTGGCTCAGAGGGTTAAGCTTCTGCCTTTGGCTCAGGTCATGATCTCAGGGTCCTGGGATGGAGCTCCACATTGGGCTCTCTGCTCAGCAGGGTGCCTGCTTCCCCCTCTTTCTGCCTGCCTCTCTGCCTATTTGTGATCTCTCTGTCAAATAAATAAATAAAATCTTAAAAAAAAATAAAAATAAATAAGAAAAGAAAAAGCAACTAGAACCAAAGAAAAGAGAAAGAGGAAATATATCCATTAAAATGCAGAACTAAAATCCTAGCTATTATTAATACGATTGATGCTTTGAGAAGATATGAAAGGGACAGGAGAGCATGCTAATATATATTCCTTAGGGAAATAATAAGGACTTGACAAGATTTTTTTTTTTTTTAAGATTTTATTTATTTGTTGGACACAGAGAAACACAGCCAGAGAGGGAACACAAGCAGGGGGAGTGGGAGAGGGAGAAGCAGGCTTCCCACCAAGTAGGGAGTCTAATGCGGAGCTCTATCCCCAGACTCCAGGATCATGACCTGAGCTGAAGGCAGATGCTTAATGACTGAGCAACTCAGGTGCCCCAGGACTTGACAAGTTTATTGAAAAGAATAGGAAGAAATAAATAAGGTTATGTTTTTATCAGGCTAGAAACAGAGACCACATTCATAATTTATCAGGGAATATTTAATGTAACAGTTATTTATTTTAAAAGTTGGTTAACTATTACGAGATGTAAAAGATAACTCTACCGTATAGTAAACCTAAGCAACACTACTACCTCTACACTTGAGGGAAAATATCCACACACCCACTTGGAACAGACCCCACCCCCCACCTGAAGGTGAGGTTCAGATGTCCTTGGAGAGGATAAGGCTACAGCCGGCTGGAGGACAGACAAGTTCTGTGGGGTGCTGCAACAGCCCAGAGCTGGTCAACTGGAAGCGATTCATTTAGGGTGATGGTGAAATCCGCCCCTCGGTTTTCATAGGAGACATCCCAGGAACCGGAAGATGTAAAGGAAGCCGCCACCTACCTCTCTGCTACATCTTGCAGTGTCCCTCTAGCGCCCTCTGCCGTAAGGTCCAACACTGTACCAGCGGGCAAATGAGACGAGTTTAGAGGGTCCAGCTCCAGGGGGCTTTGGAGATGGCAAGCAGTAAAGTGTAACAGTCCTCTCCTATTTTTTTTTTTTTTTTTACTCACTCAGTGCTATTTTGTCATTATTCATCCATGTTCTATGTGTATATTTACTGCATATGCTACCTTTTGCACACTTCCTAATTATCTTTTTCTTCCATTGTGTTTTTTGGGGGTATTTTACTATTTTGTGGGGGGTAGAAAACTAGTAATAATGCAAATGACTTAGCCCATAGCAATGGAAATTAATTGTGTTAGTGGAATACAATTTATTATTTCCTGGTGATTAGAACATTTTGTATCTTTTTGTAAATTCATTCTTTTAGCATTCCTTGCATCTTATATATGTGCGGTTATTGAATTCTCCTTTGTTCTAGTTGTAACATCTTAATGGCTTCCTCATTAATGAGTAAATAAACCTTGTGACACATATTCATTTTGTATTTGTGTGAGAGTTATGATCTTAACTTTCTTTTTTTTAAAGATTGTATTTGACAGAGAGAGAGTGCAAGCAAGCACACAAGCAGGAGGAACATCAGAGAAAGAGGGAGAAGCAGGCTCCCCATCGAGCAAAGAGCCCGATGCGGGGCTCAATCCCAGGACCTTGAGATCATGACCTGAGCTGAAGGCGGACGCCCAACGCACTGAGCCATCCAGGTGCTCCTTTTTCCTTTTTTCTCCTTTCCTTTCCTCTCCTCTTCCCTCCTCCCTACCCCTCTCCTACCCTCTCCTCCTCTTTATGTATTTGTCAGAGAGAAAGAGAGAGTCAGAACAAGCACGAGCAGGGGGAGCAGGAGAGGGAGAAGCAGGCTCCCTGCTGAGCAAGGAGCCTGATGCAGAACTTGATCCCAGGACCCTGGGATCATGACCTGAGCGGAAGGCAGACACATAACTGACTGAGCCACCTAGGCGTCCCCTAGATCTTCATTCTTGAAGCATCTCAGTCCTTGATACTCCTGCTCCTTTTTTTTGTTTTATATAAATTCAATTAATTAACATATAATATATTATTGGTTTTAGAGGTAGAGCTCAGTGATTGATCAGTTGCATATAACACACCCAGTGCTCATTCCATCATATGCCTTCCTTAATGCCCATCACCCAGTTACTCAATCCTCCTATCCACTCCCCTCCAGTAACCTCAGTTTGTTTCCTATAGTTAAGAGTCTCTTATAGTTTTTCTCCCTCTCTGGTTTCCTCTTATTTTATTTCCGCCTCCTTTCCCCTATGATCCTCTGTTTTGGTTCTTAAATTCCACATATGAGTGAAATCATATGATAATTGTCTTTCTCTGATTGACTCATTTCTCTTAGCATAATACCCACTAGTTCTATCCACATCATTGCAAATGTTAAGATTTCATCCCTTTTGATGGCTAAGTAATAGTCCATTGTATATATGTACCACTTCTTTATCTATTTGTCTATCAATGAACATCTGGGCTCTTTCCATAGTTTGGCTATTGTGGACACTGCTGCTATAAACATTGGGGTGCAGGTGCCCTTCAGATCACTATGTTTGAACCCTCTGGGTAAATAGCTAGTAGTGCAACTGCTGCATTGTACGGTAGTTCCATTTTCAACTTTCTGAGAAATTTCCATACTGTTTACCCTGACCTTTTTTTGAAAATGGTTTTCTACTGACACTCACTATTGGGCATAGAGGTACTAAGATATATCCCAGGAAATATCCTGGGTTCCAGATATAGTCCTATTTGTACTCATGGGTTAGCAGCAACCTAAGTTCTCTCTTGGTAATTGGGATGAGACACTCCAGCAGTAGAGATATCTTCTACTGCCAATTGGTTTGTGACATCAGAAGCCCAAGATGGTCAGGTGGAAGCCTCATCTTCCTATTTAATAGATGTTTGCCGTGTCCCCTCGTGGAAGCATTCCTCCCCTTTGGAACAAAGACCTTTAAAGCAGCAAATCTGAGTTGCTTGGATGGAAAGCAAAAATTTTGTGAGTAGGTCAGGTGATATAATTGTGAGAGGAGCCACTCCCACTTACATCCCTTGATTCCTGAATCCATGTATTCCGGCTGTGGGGGTGACAGCACCATATAATGATCTCTGATTCGAAGTATATACTGCATTTTGCAAGTCAAAGGCAAACCCTGCCTTTGAAGATGTTGTCTCACATCTGGCACCATACCTGAGTTTTCAGTAAGCAATTCCACTTTTTTTTTTTTAAGATTCCATTTATTTGACAGAGAGAAACACAGCCAGAGAGGGAACACAAGCAGGGGGAGTGAGAGAGGGAGAAGCAGGCTTCCCGCTGAACAGGGAGACCGATGTGGGACTCGATCCAGGGTCTCCAGGATCATGACCTGAGCCGAAGGCAGTCATTTAACCAACTGAGCCACCCAGGCGTCCCTGAGATGAGTTTCTTGATCAGAAGCAAAGCTGTCAGAACACTGTAATGATGGACAAGGCATTCTGTGAGTCTACTGATAGAGGTCTTGGCAGAATTATGGGTAGAGGAGGCATCACTACCCACAGTCTGTGTCTGTTATAGTGAGGAGGATTTTCTGACCTCTCAACAATGGAAGAGTTCCAATGTAATCCATCTGCTACCAGGTGGCTGGGCAATGATGCCTTATCAAGAGACCCATGCTGATCTCTGTTGTTTGTAGATAAGGCATTCAACAATAGCATTAGCCAGGTTAGTCTTGCTAATGAGAAGTGCACGTAGTTGGGTCTATGGCTAGCTTCCATCCTTGCCATAATCAGTTTGTTCATGGGCCCATTGAATAAGCACTAGGTGTCTGGGGAAAGAAGTTGTCTGACATCATAGGGCATGCTGTTTTGTCCACTTGATTATTAAGAGTCTCCTCTGTAGTAAACATCCTTTGGTGGGCATTCACATAGACAAAAATATCTTTGCTGTCTGTGTGCTTTCCAAAAAGACCACCAACATTCCACTTACCTATACTTTCTTGTCACAATTCTTTCACTCTGCTTCCTTTCCTAACCATCCAACCAAATTGCTAGCAGCCACACTTGACTTAATGTAGGTACATCATCGGTTTTCTCACATAAGACAAGGCAGATGTATTAGGTTCCTCATTTCTTTTTTTTAATATATTTTTAAAAGATTTTATTTATTTATTTGACAGAGAGAAACACAGTGAGAGAGGGAACACAAGCAGAGGGAGTGAGAGAGGGAGAAGCAGGCCCCCCACCGAGCAGGGAGCCCAATGTGGGGCCCGATCCCGGGCCTCCGGGACCATGACCTGAGCTGAAGGCAGTCGCTTAACCAACTGAGCCACCCAGGTACCCCACTTTCCTCATTTTTAAGCCACAAATCAGGTGGCTTAGAACAACAAAAGTTTATTGTCTCATAGTTCCGGAGGCTAGAAGTCTCAAATCTAAGTGTCAGTAAGGCCTTCCTTTCTCTGAAGGCCTTATGGGGGGATTATTTCTCTCATCTTTCTAGCTACTGATGGTCGCTGGCAATTCTGGGTGTTCCTTGACTTATAGATGTCTCACTCCAACCTCTGCCTCAGTGGTCATATGGCACTTTCCCTGTGTATTCATGTCCAAATTTTCCTCCAGTTATTGGGTATCAGTTACTGGGTTAGGACCCACCTTAATCCAGTACGACCTCATCTTAACTTGGTTATATCTGCAAAGATGCTCTTTCCAAATAAGGTCACATTCACAGGTTCTGGGTGGACATGTATTTGAGGGGAGGACACTATTCAATTCAATACAGCAGACAATTCTACTGAGGGTATTTCCCTTCCCCACTGTCCATTAGGGTACTTTCTGGGTGGAGTTTTGCTTAAGCATATTGCAATGAAGTTAAAAGTTAATTATAAAAGTATACATGCAATTTCACATATTTGAGAATTAATTTGCATATTACCAAATAACCTTTATGCTTAAAAGGAAAGTACAAAGTAAATTAGTACTTAGAAGTAAATGACAATGAAAATGCTTACATGTAAGTACTTTTGGATCACAGCTAAAGCAATTATTAAAGAAAAAAATTATAACTTACAAGTACTTATTAAAAAAACAAGATAGTTTTTTTTTTTTTAAGATTTTATTTATTTGACAGAGAGAAACACAGCGAGAGAGGGAACACAAGCACGGAGAGTGAGAGAGGGAGAAGCAGGCTTCCTGCCCAGCAGGGAGCCCGATGTGGGACTTGATTCCGGTCCCCGGGATCATGACCTGAGCTGAAGGCATTCGCTTAACCAACCGAGCCACCCAGGCACCCCATGTTTTGTTTTGTTTTTTAGTGTTTTTTTTTTATTTGTTTGAGAGAGAGAGAGAACCCAGGAGGGGCAGAGGGAGAGAGAATCTCAAGCAGACTCCGCAGTAAGTGTGGAGCCCGATGCAGGACTCTATCTCACAACCCTAAGATCATGACCTGAGCCAAAACCAAGAGTCAGATGCTTAACTGACTGTGCCATCCAGGCACCCCAGAAACAAGATAGTTTTAAAACAAAGCAGTTGAGTATATAATGATGATACTTAAAAAACAGTAATATCTGAAGATATAAGAGGGAAGTAAATAAGAATAAATAAGAAAATAAAGAAATAAAAGCTGTAATACTTTTTCTTTTTTTAAAAGATTTTTATTTTTTTGTTTCAGAGAGAGACAGCACACAGGTTGAGGGGAGAGCAAAGCAGACACCTCACAGAGCAGGGAGCCCGATGTGGGGCTCAGTCCCAGGACCCTGAGATCAGGATCTATGCCAAAGAGAAATGCTTAACTGACTGAGCCACCCAGGCTCCCAGTAATATCTTTTTAAAAATAGAAAACAGGGGCTCCTGGGTGTCTCTGTCGTTAAATGTCTGCCTTCAGCTCAGGTCATGATCCCAGAGTCCTGGGATTGAGCCCTGCATCCAGCTCCCTATTCTGTGTTTCTCTCTGTCAAATAAATAAAATCTTTTAAAAAAATAGATAGAAAACAGTAATGAAATATTAAATGAGATGCAAATCACTGGCAAGATTGAGAGAGAGAGTGAGAGAGAGATGGAGAGTGGGGTGGGATAGAAGGCAAATAAAAAACAATATGATAAGGGGGGATTAACCACAGTCTCAGAAGAAATTAAAATTTAATAAAATAGTATCATGAAGACGTATATGTAAATACATTTTAAAACCTAAATGAAATGGACAAAACCCAGGAAACACAAAAACGGCAAAAATAATGCAAGAAGAGAGAACTTCAAAAGATCAATAAGAATTAAACAAAACAACAGAATCTCAAATCCTACCTAGTTACACAGATAATTCCTACTCAAGTTTTTTTTTTTAAGTTTACTGATTTATTTTTTAAAGTTTATTTATTTAAGTAATCTTTACACCCAGTGTAGGGCTTGAACTCATGACCCTGAGATCAAGAGTCACATACTCTCCTACATGAGCCAGCCAGGCACTCCAATTTCTACCCAAGTTCTTTTTTTTTTTAAAGATTTTATTTATTTATTTGACAGAGAGAAACACAGCTAGAGAGGGAACACAAGCAGGAGGAGTGAGAGAGCAAGAAGGAGGCTTCCCGCCAAGCAGGGAGCCCAATGCGGGGCTCGATCCTGAGTGTCCAAGATCATGACCTGAGCTGAAGGCAGTCGCTTAACTAACTGAGCCACTCAGGCGCCCCTCTACCCAAGTTTTAAGGTATAATTAACGTGCAATATAAACTCAACAGTGAACCTAAAAACAAATCTAAAATGTGTATTCCTTTGAGATAATGAAAAGAAAACTGCCCAATATTACCGGTGATATTTAGTGTAGCATTAGTGATCTTGGCCAATAGTATTAGGAAAGAAAAAAAAAAACTGAAGGGGTATAAGAGAAAAGATAAAATTGTGATTTTTTTTTCAGATAATGGAATCATCAATAAAGAATAACAATTAAATCATGAACTTTTCAGAACTAATAGAGTTGAACAATGTTTCTGATACCAGCACAACATACACAAATTAGTTTCATCCTCTATATCAGCAATAATAACTAGAAAATATAGTTTTTAGAAAAGATACCATTTAACTTAGCAGCAATACCTTTATAGACAAAAATGCCAAACTATAAATAAAGGACCTAGAGGATGATATGAAGGAGTGAGAAGACATTCCATGCATTTGGGTTGGATAACTTATTATAAAGATAGTAACTTTCCCAAATTAATCTATAAATTCAATGCAAACTCCATCAAAATTTTAGTTGAAAATTTGTAAGGAATTTGATGAACTCACCCATAGAGAAGAGTAAAAGTGCATAAATAGCTAAGTCAATCTTGGAAAAGTAGAATAAAAAGTAGATCTTGGGGGCACCTGGGTGGCTCAGTTAGTTAAGTGACTGCCTTCGGCTCAGGTCATGATCCTGGAGACCCGGGATCGAGTCCCACATCAGGCTCCCTGCTGGGTGGGAAAGCCTGCTTCTCCCTCTCTCACTCCCCCTGCTTGTGTTCCCTCTCTAACTGTGCTTCTCGCTGTCAAATAAATAAAATCTTAAAAAAAAAAGTAGATCTTGCTTTATCAGATATTAGGGCATATCACAAAGAATTAGTAAGAAATGCTGGATGTTGTTGACACAAAATAAATAAGAAATGAGATTGCCATATGGAGATAATAAAACTGGATCCCTTCCTATTACTATGTACAAAGGTAAATTAAAGATTATCTAAGAGCATAGATATGAAAGATAAAAATATATTTTAATAGAAGTAAATGTAGAATTGTTTTTGAAGAAGGAACTTGGAAGGTAAGAGCTAATCATAGACACATGCGTGGGATGTAAGGGTCAAGATATTTAGGAGGTTACCATTGACAGACTATCTTACCCTGCCCTATACTGCTATTTCAAAGTTTGGAGGACATAGCTGAAGTGGGTATAAATTATAAATGTATACACATATACATTCCTTTATATTATATAGTTATGTGTGATAGTTCTGTGACACAGTGTGATAAAGGGAATAGAGTTTGCTGTCAGAAGACCTGAGCTCAAGTCACGGATCTGGCATTGACTAACTGTGACCCTGAGCCTTAGTTGTCTTAGCTCCACAAAGGAGATGGTCAAAAAGAGATGAAACTTGTTATTGACTAAATATAGAGCTCAATCTACCAATACTCTGTTTTTCCACGTGGACATCCTCTTTCCTATTATAGCTGATCTTTGGTGTATGTCTATATCAGGGAATATTCTTTCTTTCACATGTTATAGATATCTAGTTCAAACGGGACTAAACAAAATAAGGCAAAAAGGGAAGGGAATTTTAGCTCTTGTAGATTTAAAATCCATGAGTAGTTCCTAACTTCTCCCACTTTTTAAAAAAGATTATTTATTTATTTATTTCACAGAGAGAGAGAGAGAGAGAGAGAGAGATCACAAGTAGGCAGACAGAGAGAGAGGGGGAAGCAGGCTCCCTGCCAAGCACAGAGCCCAATGCGGCCTCCATCCCAGGACCCTGAGATCATGACCTGAGCCGAAGGCAGAGGCTTTAACCCACTGAGCCACCCAGGTGCCCAAGTAGCTCCTAACTTCTAACATGACTGAATTCAGATGCTCAAAATATGTTTCAGGAAGCTGTCCCACATCATCTCTTGGCTCTGCTCATCAAGGGTTAGGTGTGTCCTGTCTGTCATTCCCAGGAGTTTCTGGCTTTAATTTTCACCATTTCAAGAACGAAAGAGCATCTTTTGCTGCAAATGCTCCCACAAGTTCTGAGATATATGCTGTTCAGTTTAACTTGATTCCCTCTTTCATCCTTGAGCCAATTCCTGTAGTCAAGCTGGTGGTACTTATGTTGATCAGCTTATGCCAATGTCATGTGATCATTCCTAGAATCTGGGGTGGGGTCAGGTGCACCCAAGCCATGAGTACTAGAAGTGGGATGGGAGTAGTTTCCCAAGGAAACACTGCACTCTATAATAAAAAAGGAGAGGAGGAGGTGGAGGTATGTGGGAGAGAAAAATAATATTTTTTGGATCTTTTACCTTTTCTTTGTCTTTATTATCCATTTTGACAGGAAAACATTTATGAAAATGTTGCAGGAACCAAAGAGCTGGTGATTAGCCCTTGGAACCTGACTTGAATTCAAGGATAGCTGGGTATATGAGAGACAGGGTTGTGCAGGAAGAATAACTTGGAAATTGGTAAAGCCCCTTTCCTCACCTCCACATCATATAGAGAGCTTTTTTATTTTTTAATGACTTTATTCAGATATGGTTCATATCTAATGGTTAACTCATTTACAACGTACAGAGTTGTATGACCATCATCACCATCAATTTTAGAACACTTCAGCATCCCCAAGAGAAACTCTATATCCTTTAGCTATCATTCTCTCTCCCCTTAATTCCCTCATCCCCACCAGTCCTAGGCAAACACTTACTTTTTGTCTCTATAGATTTTCCTATTCTGGACATTCAGTATAAATGGAATAATATAATATGTGACCTTTTTTTTTTTTTTAAAGATTTTATTTATTTGACAGAGAAACACAGCCAGAGAGGGAACACAAGCAGGGGGAGTGAGAGAGGGAGAAGCAGGCTTCCTGCCGAGCAGGGAGCCCGATGTGGGGCTCGATCCTGGGTCTCCGGGATCATGACCTGAGCCGAAGGCAGTCGCTCAACCAACTGAGCCACCCAGGCGCCCCAGTATGTGACCTTTTATGACTGGCAGCTTTTGCTTTGCATAATGTTTTCAAAGTTCACCTATGTTGTTGCATTTGTTAGTACTTCATTTCTTTTTTATGGTTAAGTCATAGTCCATTGTATAGATATACCATATTTGTTTATTCCATTCATTAGTTGATGCATGTTTGGGTTATTTACAGCTTTGGGTATTGTTTTTGGGTGGAAATATGTTTTAACTTCCCTTAGGTATGTATTTAAGGGTGGAATTGCTGGGTTAAATGGTAACACTGTTTAACTTTTTGAGGAACTGCCAGATTGTTTTCCCAAGTGGCTGTATCACTTTACATTCACAACAAGAATGTAGGAAAGTTCTAATTTCATCACATTGTAGCCCTATATTTTTATTATTTGTATTTTAAAAATTACAGCCATATTAGTAAATGTTAGGTGGTATCTTATGGTTTCGATTTGTATTTCCCTAATGGCTAATGATGTTGAGCATCTTTTTGTGTAATTGTTGACCATTTGTATATCTTCATTAAAAGAAGGTCTGTTCAAATATATATATATAACTTGCAAATTTTTTTTCCCATTCTGTGGGTTGTCTTTCCACTTTCTTGACAGTGTCCTTTGAAGCACAAATTAAAAAATTTTGAAGTTGAATTTATCTATTTTTCTTTTTGCCACTTGATTTTTAACATGCAACGCTGCTTTTTTCTGGTAATTTTTTAAAAAAGATTTTACTTATTTATTTGACAGAGAGAAACACAGCAAGAGAGGGAACACAAGCAGGGAGAGTGAGAGAGGGAGAAGCAGGCTTCCCACCAAGCAGGGAGCCCGACGTGGGTCCTGAAACCGGGACTCTAGGATCATGACCTGAGCCGAAGGCAGTTGCTTAACCAACTGAGCCACCCAGGTGCCCCATCTGGTAATTTTTTTTATTTGGACATAGTTGACTTCGGGTGTACACCTTTTGATTTTTGTTTGTTTATTTATTTATTTATTTATTTAAAAGATTTTATTTATTTATTTGACAGAGAGAAACACAGCGAGAGAGGGAACACAAGCAGGGGGAGTGAGAGAGGGAGAAGCAGGTTTCCCGCTGAGCAGGGAGCCCGATGTGGGACTCGATCCTGGGTCTCCGGGATCATGACCTGAGCCGAAGGCAGAGGCTTTAAACCACTGAGCCACCCAGGCGCCCCTATTTTTATTTTATTTATTATCCTTGCTGCTTTTAAACCTGATACTTTTTATAAAACTTATCTCTGTTTCTTTTACACAGAAGATCTCACAAGTACTTTAGATGAGTCCTAAGAATGTTTTAAAAAAATGACTCAAAATCATGGGACATCAGAGCCTGAATAAGATGAGAAGGATGTCCACTCAGGGGTGGCTGGATATGAAAGGTCAGACCGACAGAAGCTGGGAGGACATCCATGTATGGGAGTGGTTCAGAACCAGGTGTTGGAGCCCAAGAAAGGAAGGTATCCACACATAGGAGCAGCCTGGTATGGAGAGTCAGAACCTGAATGTGCAACGAAAGGCATTCATACCAGGGAGCAGAGGCATCTCAGTGCACTTGTGAGCACCAATGGTGTGAGTGGGGGATAACCTGGAATACCGCATTGGACTACAAGTGAGATGAGCAGGGTGTCTGCATGCGGCAGGGGGAGACTTGATGGGAAATTGATTACATTCAGGAATAGTGACCAAATATTAAGGATAATAAGGGCCAGGTTTCTCACTTTTAGAGAAGGGATTAAAAGTATAGAAAGGAAGAAAACTGGAAAGAAATTTGTGGTGGATTAGGATTGGAGGTATTGGTATAAATTCATAGTTTTTAATATATAGAGATAAATATACAAATGTAGGCATAAGTGCATGTACACACTTTTACATATATGTATTCATATATACATGTCTGTCCATCCATGCATAACAAATATGTACACACATGTATTGATTATATATGTCTCTTGAAAGAGCTTGAGAGTAGTGGCATCTCCATAGCAATGAGCAAAAGCAGTCCCCAGATATTCGTCTCTAAATATCATTTTGAGAGCAGGCGAAGTGGCTTGCATAAGAATAAAGATAGGCATTGACTATTGGGAAACTGTAAGGAAAAAGGAAGGTAAAGTGGAGCTGCTCATAGTGGGAACACAAGGTCCTCTAGTTGTTTGGGGACCGAGCTTTAGATCCACACCAAGAATAAGTTGGATCTCAGCTTTGGAATTATCAGTGAAATGATGTATTGACAACAGGTTCTTTAACATTTCTGAGCCTCAGCTCTTCATTTGTAGGACAGTGTAAGTATAGAAAGGGAAAAAATAAATCAAATGCCCTACATGTTGTGAGCGCTCAGTATTCTTAATGAGAACACCAGGCAAGGCATGTCACAGCAGTGAGGAAATAAATCACAGAAATAAACAAAAATGGGGTTCCTGGGTGGCTCAGTCATTAAGCATCTGCCTTCCGCTCAGGTCATGATCCTGGGGTCCTGGGATCGAGCCTTGCATCAGGGTCCCTGCTCAGCAGGAAGCCTGCTTCCCCCTCTCTCACTCCCTCTGCTTGTGTTCCCTCTCTAGCTGTGTTTCTCTCTGTCAAATAAATAAATAAATAAATAAATAAATAAATAAAATTGTTAAAAAAATAAAAAAGAAAGGAAGAAAAACAAAAAGACTCTGAAAACTTTCCAAAATCTTTATCTAAGCTCAGAAGGCCAGGAATCTGGTGGAGATCCAGGGGCTTTTCAGTCCCATATACCAGCTATGAAATTAATATGTAATGCTTTCATGTTAATTAAGCATATTAATGTAAAATTTGTGGTAGGAGATCTGACCTGTGTATTGGAGTGTCCCAAGAGTGGGGTGTCAGATGGGGTGAGATAAGAGGAATTATTCCAGTTTGACTTTATTCCATACAACTAATGAGCTAGGGAAATTCCTATGGAAATGGTCTGCCCCTGGGATCTCACTACTGCTCAAAACAGAGTTTTCTCAGTTTCCTCCCTCCTTCAGTAGTGCTTACATCCGATAAGTCACCAAGCCTTTCTCCCCAGTTTCCCCACAGTTGTTCTGCTTCTCTTTACCCTCTCTCACTCCTCCTATTTGTGTTCCTCCTCTAGCTGTGTTTCTCTCTGTCAAATTAAAAAAAAATCTTTAAAAGAATTTATTTATTTATTTATTTGAGACAGAGAGAGAGAAGGTGAGTTGCGGGGTAGGAGCAGAGGAGGAGGGCTGGGGAAGGGGGAAAAATGTCAAGCAGACTCCCAGGTGAGTGGGGAGCCCAATGAGGGGTTTGATCTCATCACCCTGAGATCACAACCTTAGCCGAGACCAAGAGTGGGACACTTAACTGACTGAGCTACATTTTTTTTTTGTATATTTCACATTTTTATCTAAACTTTTTTTTTTAAAGATTTTATTTCTTTATTTGACAGAGAGAGAGATCACAAGCAGGCAGAGAGGCAAGCAGAGCAAGAGAAGAGGAAGCAGGCTCCCTCTGGCTCTGTCCTTGATCCCAGGACACTGGGATTATGACCTGAGCAGAAGGCAGAGGCTTTAACCCAATGAGCCACCCAGGCGCACTCTATCTAAACTTTTGAACTAGCCTTCCTTCCTTTTCCTTTTTCAGTGTTTGTTTGTTTTTATAGCCTGTCATTAAAATGTTTTAAATCACAGTTTAAAATGTCCACAGCGAAACAAAGAGTATAAAGGACTGTGATGTTAAGGATCAGTCTCCTGCCTATCACATTTCCTTCTCCTTTGAGAGTACAAGTTTCATTCTTGCTGGTTATTTTCATATCTTCCTCCATATCTCTAAATAAATGCTTATGTTGTTACTTAATTAAAAATTTTCTTTAATTTTTTTTTAATTTATTTATTTGACAGAGAGAAACATAGCTAGAGAGGGAACACAAGCAGGGGGAGTGAGAGAGGGAGAAGCAGGCTTCCCGCCGAGCAGGCAGCCTGATGCGGGACTTGATCCCGGGTCTCCCAGAAGATAAACATAGCACAAAAAAGAGAACTACAATCCAATATCTCTGATGAATATGGATACAAAAACCCTCAACAAAATACTAGCAAACTGAATCCAAAAATACATTAAAAAAGCCATTCGCCACAGTCAAGTGGAATTTATTTTTGGGATCCAAGAGTGCTTCAGTATTTGTACATCAATCAGTGTGATACAGCACATCAATAAGAGAAAGGATAAAAACCACATGATCATTTTTTTTTAAAGGTTTTATTTATTTGACAGCGAGAAACACAGCGAGAGAGGGAACACAAGCAGGGGGAGTGAGAGAGGGAGAAGCAGGCTTCCCGCCGAGCAGGGAGCCCGATGTGGGACTTGATCCCGGATCTCCAGGATCATGACCTGAGCCGAAAGCAGTCGCTTGACCAACTGAGCCACCCAGGCATCCCTCACATGATCATTTTTTTAACCATATGATCATTTATTTTTTTTTAAAGATTTTATTTATTTATTTGACAGAGAGAGGCAGGAAGAGAGGAAACAGAAGCAGGGAGAGTGGGAGAGGGAGAAGCAGGCCTCCTACCGAGCAGGGAGCCTGATGCAGGGCTTGATCCCAGGACCCCTGGATCAGAACCTGAGCTGAAAGCAGACGCTTAATGACTGAGCCACCCAGGTGCCCCTGATCATTTCAACAAATACAGAAAAAGTACTTGATAAAGTATAATATCCATCTGTTCATGATAAAAATCCTCAACAAAGTAGGTTTAGAGAGAACATATCTCAATATCATAAAGGCCTTATATGAAAAGCCACAGCTAATATCATACTCAATGAGGAAAAACTGAGAGTTTTTCCCCTATGATCAGAAACCAGACAAGGATGTCCACACTCACCACTTTCATTCAGCGTAGTACTAGAAATTCTAGCCTCAGCAATTAGGCAACAAAAAGAAATAAAACACATCCAAATTAGTAATGAAGAAGTAAAACTTTCCCCATCTGCACATGACATGATACTATATATAGAAAACCCTAAAGACTCCACTAAAAAATCTGCTAGAACTGACACATGAATTCAGTAAAGTTGCAGGATTCAAATCAATGTACAGAAATCTGTTGCATTTCTATACACCAATAATGAAGCAGCAGAAAGAGAAATGAAGAAAACAATCCCATTTGCAGTTGCACCAAAGATAACACAATAGCTATAAATAAATTTTACCAAAGAGGTAAAAAACCTGTACTCTGAAAACTATAAAATATTGATGAAAGGAATTGAAGACAACACAAAGAAATAGACATTTTAGGCTCATGGATTGGAAGAACAAATTTGTTAAAATGTTTATACTACTCAAAGCAATCTATAGAATTAATGCAATCTCTATTAAAACACCAACAGCATTTTTCATGGAACTGGAACAAACAGTCCTAAAATTTGTTTGGAACCACAGAAGATCTCAATTAGCCAAAACAATCTTGAAAAAGAAAACAAAACTAGAGGTATTTCAGTTCTAGACTTCAAGTTATACTACAAAGCTGTAGTAATCAAAACATTTCATGGTACTGGCACCAAAATAGACACATAGAACAGAATAGAAATAGAACAGAATAGAAAATTCAGAAATAGATCCACAATTATATGGCCAATTAATCTTCGACAAAGCAGGAAAGAATATCCAAAGGGAAAAAGTCTCTTCAACAAATGGTGCTGGGAAAACTGGACATGCAGAAGAATAAAACTGGACCATTTTCTTTCTTTTTTTTTTTCTTTTTTTTAATATTTTATTTATTTGACAGAGAGAAACACAGCCAGAGAGGGAACAGAAGCAGGGGGAGTGAGAGAGGGAGAAACAGGCTGCCCGCCAAGCAGGCAGCCCGATGTGGGACTCGATCCTGGGTCTCCGGGATCATGACCTGAGCAGAAGGCAGTTGCTTAACTAACTGAGCCACCTAGGCGCCCCTAAAACTGGACCATTTTCTTATCCCATACACAAAAATAAACTCAAAATGGGTTTAAGACCTAAATGTGAGACCTGAAACTATAAAAATCCTAGAAGAAAGCACAGGTGGTAATGTTTCTGATATTGCCCATTGCTGGTTTTCTAAATATGTCTCCTGAGGCAAGAGAAATAAAAGCAGGCATAAACTACTGGGCTAGATCAAAATAAAAAGTTTTTGGGCTGCCTGGGTGGCTCAGTTGGTTAAGCATACAACTCTTGGTTTTGGATCAGGTCCTGATCTCATGGGTCATGAGATTAGCCTGCGTCGGGCCCTGTGCTCAGCAGGAGTATGCTTGGATATTCTCTCCCACTCATGCTCTCTCTCCCTCTCTCAAATAAACGAAATATTTTTTTCTGTCTTTTTAAATATTTTTTTCTGTCTTTTTTTTTTTTTTTAAAGATTTTATTTATTTATTTGACAGAGAGAAACACAGCCAGAGAAGGAACATAAGCAGGCGGGATGAAAGAGGAAGAAGCAGGCTTCCCGCCCAGCAGGGAGCCTGATGTAGGACTGGATCCCAGGACCCTGGGATCATGACCTGAGCCAAAGGTAGATGCTTAATGAATGAGCCACCCAGGTGCCCCCCACATAAACAAAATCTTTAAAAAGTTTCTGCACAGTGGGCACCTGGGTGGCTCAGTGGGTTAAAGCTTCTGCCTTTGGCTCAGGTCATGATCTCAGGATCCTGGGATCAAGGCCTGCATCGGGCTCTATGCTCAGTGGGGAGCCTGCTTCCTCCTCTCTCTCTGCCTACCTGTGATTTCTCTCTCTGTCAAATAAATAAATAAAATATTTTAAAAAATAAAATAAAAAATAAAAAGTTTCTGCACAGTAAAGGAAACAATCAACAAAACTAAAAGACAACCTACTGAATGGGAGAAGTTATTTGCAAATGATACATGCAATAAAGAGTAGTATCCAAAAATACATAAATATCTTACCAACTCAACACCCAAAAAACAAATAATCCAATTATAAAATGGGCAGAACACATGAACATTTTTCCAAAGAAAACATACAGATGGCCAATATGAAAAGATGCTCAACATCACTTATCATCACAGAAATGCAAATCAAAACAACAATGAGATATCACCTCACTCCTCTCAGGATGGCTAAAATAAAAAACACAAGAGGGGCGCCTGGGTGGCTCAGTTGGTTGGGTGACTGCTTTCGGCTCAGATCATGATCCTGGAGACTTGGGATCGAGCCCCACATCCGGTTCCCTGCTCGGCGGGAAGCCTGCTTCTCCCTCTCTCAGTTCCTCTGCTTGTGTTCCCTCTCTGGCTGTGTTTCTCTCTGTCAAATAAATAAATAAAATCTTTTTAAAAAAAGTTTAAAAACAAAACAAAACACAAGAAACAACAAGAGTTGGTGAGGATGTGGAGAAAATGAACCCTTGTGCATTGTTGATAGGAACATAAACTGTTGCAGCCATGTGACAAACAGTATGGAGGTTCCTCAAAAAATTAAAAATAGAAATACAGTGTGATCCAATAATTGTACTACTGGGTATTTATCCCCAAAATACAAAAACACCAATTCAACGGGATACATGCACCCCTATGTTTATAGCAGCATTATTTATAATAGCGAAATTATGGAAGCAGCTCATGTCCATTGATAGATGAGGAAGAGGTGGTGTATATATACACAATGGAATATTATTGAGACACAAAAAATAATGAAATCTTTCCATTTGCAACATGGATGGAGCTAGAGAGTATAATGCTAAATGAAGCCAGTCAGTCAGAGAAAGATAAATACCATGATTTCACTCATATGTGGAATTTAAGAAACAAAACAAATGAGTGAAAGGAGAAAAGAGAGATAAACCAAGAAACAGACTCTTTTTTTTTTTTTTTTAAAGATTTTATTTATTTGACAGAGAGAAACACAGCCAGAGAGGGAACACAAGCAGGGGGAGTGAGAGAGGGAGAAGCAGACTTCCTGTCAAGCAGGAGCCTGATGTGGGGCTCAATCCCAGGTCTCCGGGATCATGACCTGAGCCGAAGGCAGTCGCTTAACCAACTGAGCCACCCAGGCGCCCGCAAGCAACAGACTCTTAACTAAAGAGACCTGACGGTTACCAGTGGAGGGGCGGGCGGGGAGATGGGGGGAAAAGGTGAAGGGGATTAAGAGTATACTTACTATGATGAACAGTGTGTAATGTATAGAATTGTGTGTATACAATTCTAATGTATAGAATGAATATGATGCTGTAGGTTAACTATACTGGAATTAAAGTAAAATATTAAAAAATTTAGGCATCTATGGACTTTCTAGTACTGAAAATTTCACTCTTCTTTTACACACATGCACATTCACACCTTTCCTGTCCATATATCTTGCCAGGTACCAAAGGTGCTTTGCCCCTTATAGAAGTGTCCTCAAAGCTTGTCCGCCATTATCTTTCTGGGACGTTTCTTCACTTCCCATGATGAAAGTCTTATTTTCGGGGCGCTATACCTGTACGCTTTAAACTATACCTGTCTTTTTCTCATGACAGAGGTCTGGTCATGACTACTGCATTCTATGTCTTCCTCTCATGATGGAGGTTGTTGTGTACTAGATTACATGTCTTTCTCTTTTTGGTTTACTCCATTTTGGAGAAGCACATTCTTTCTACTTTCCTATAAAGAATTCAGTGCAGGTATATACTTGAGATCTTTTGTGTATTAAGCATCCCCATTCTACTTTCATACTTAAATAATAATTTGGCAGGGCACCTGGGTGGCTCAGTCTTTAAGCATCTGCCTTCAGCTGAGGTCATGATCCCAGGGTCCGAGGATTGAACTCCGCATTGGGCTCCCTGCTCAGTGGGGAGACTGTTTCTCCCTCCCCTGCTCCCCTCTGCTTGTGCTCTGTCAAATGAACAAAATATTTAAAAAAATAATAATGATTTGGCAGGTCTGAAAATTCTATATTGGAAAATCTTTCCTTCACAATTGTATGATCTACCTTTCAGGGTTGTTGCTGAGAAGTCTAACTTTATTCTGACTCCTGTTTCTGTGTGTGGAATCTTACCTGCTTATATTTCTAGCCTTAATTTCTACTATATCCCCTGTTTTGTTTGGTTTGCCTTCAGCAGCAAGTAAATGAAAACTCAAAGTGGTCGAAGAAATAAAATTTATCTCATATAATTTGTCTGAATGCGGGTTGGCTCCAAGGATAATAAGTGAATTCCAAGTGAATTCTCATTAAACCCAGTCTTTCTATTTTCTAGCTTCTCCCCTTAGATCAGCTCTCTTTATGCTCATAAGAGGGCTACAGCTATTACAGGTGCGTCCAATACCCAGATATTCACAAGGCATAAAGGAGGAAAAAGTAATCTCTTAATCACTATATTTTCTAGAAAAGAAGAAACCTTTCCCCAAAACACCCATTTGATTTTATCTCCTTTCTCACGGGTGAGAATATATCACCGGCCCAAGCCTACATGAAAGATAAGGGGAACTGTGTTACCTTGATTCGCTTAATCAGGAAGAAGGGTGTGTGTTTGGTTCGTTCACAGACTAGTCGGATGTTTCACTTTTCCTCCATGTAGCATAAAGTAAGCATTAATAAATATTTGAACAGATAATCAGTCTATACCTCATAAATCTGAATCTGATAAAAGATTAAATCTTAAAGTAATTGTTCATAGCTGTTGTGTCACCCTGAGATAAAAAGGCAGCGGCCATCTGTATTTGTTGCACCTGTGGCCATTGTGTTGGGGTATAAGACTTATATTTATGAGCTGACTTCACCTACATGTTATGCCACCAGTTTGCTGTAGGTGGGACAAGTGTAGTCCTGACACAGAAGACCACACTTAAAAGTCCTGAGGAGTTACAAACAGCTTGGGATTGGAGCAAGCACTTTTCCTTGTGTCACCTTTAATCATGCACTAGCCTCTCCGCCAACTTTCATCCCTTCTTGACCCAATTCCTCATATGTACGGTGTTATTTTGGACGAATTAGAACTACAGTTCCAAGAATCCCCTTCCTTGCGTGATTTGCCTTAGAGCCGAAAAAAAAAGCCCAGTATGAGATTTGGTAGGCAGTAGTGAAAGAGTAGTCATGCAGAGAGGTTTGCTATGCAGGTTGTCCCCACTCTCCGAGACCACACTGGAGGCGGGTTCTGTCTAGTCTCGCTCTCTCCTGCCCCAAACCTGGCTCTTCTCTCAAGCGCAGGCCCTGCTGACCAGCAGCAACTCCAGGCTGGGCTGTGCCAGCCTCACAGTTGAAGTGCCTGGTTTCTCAGATGGCTTTGCACGCTCCATCTTGCCCACCTCTGCCAGCACTAAAGGAGGGCTGACCAGTCACTTTTCCCTGATCCTTTAACTTCTGCTTTTCCCTTGATTCTCCTGCTTCTTCAACAATAGTAGGTAGAAGTCATTGTAGCTTCCAGCATATAATGAATCCTCAGTAAACATTTACTAAATGATCTTTTGTTTATAACAAGAGCGAAAGAAAGAAAAAAAACTATTTGGGCAGCTGGGTGGCTCAGTTGATTAAGCATCTGCCTCCAGTTCAGGTTATGATCCCGGGGTCGTGGGATCAAGTCCTGTGTCAGGCTCTCTGTTCAGTGGGGAGCCTGTTTCTTTTTCTCCCTCTATTGTT
>PITA01002225.1:0-68264 GCA_004023965.1 Spilogale gracilis
AAAGAACCGTAATTCCTTCATGTCATAGCTGGGAGACCTCAACTAATTCATGCCAACTGTTCTCATTTTCAGTGTCTGTAAAATGACCACAATTATTTTTTTTTCCCCAGAGTTTGTTGAAAAGATGAAATAAGGCAATGTTTATAAAAGCTAGCTTTGTATTGTCCATGGAAAGGGCCTAGAGATAGTGATACCCAATGAAAACGAGTACTCTCAGAACCCAGATTTTGGTTTCTAGATACCTTTCTCCAGTAAAAGCAATCAGTGTGGAGAAATGGCCAATTCCAGGCCTGGTACCAGGGAAGACGATCCCAGATCATCTTGTGGGGACTTTGAATGGACATAGGAGTCAACCAGAGCTTTGTCCAAATGGCCAAATATGAGACAATTTTAACAATAAAATATATAATGATAAGGATGGAGGACAAAATCAGAACCCATGAATCCACACTGATATAAATATTCTAATACATAAATAAACGGAGGAGAAGGGAAAGCTCTTCCTTATGACGAATTCCAATTTTAAAAGTATAAACAATAGTGTAAAACATTTTATTTTATTTATTTTTTAAGATTGCATTTATTTATTTGAGAGAGAGAGCACAAGCAGGGGTAGCAGCAGAGGAAGAGGGAGAAGCAGGATCTCCACGAATCAGGGAGACCAATGAAGGGCTCGATCCCAGGACCACGGGATCATGACTGAAGCCCAAGGCAGATGTTTAACCAACTAAGCCACCCAGGTGCCCCAATAGTGTAAAACCTTTTAAAATCATCTTTTGGCAGATACTGCAGTAAAAACTGTTTTGATCAAGAATCCTCAATGGAGGCTAAAATTAGTGGGTGAGAGAATAATGCAAGCAGCCTATTTGCATAGTCTCAAAATGTGATGCCATAAGATTCAGTGATTATAAAGGAAAAATAGTAGCTTTCTAGATCCCTAAGAGACCCCGTTTCACTGCTGTGATCAAGTGAACATCACCAGCAATGAGGTAGATGGACCTCAGGGACACTTGATACTGAGAAGAGCACTAAATCACTTCTGTGATGTTTCTGCAAAGCATGCACGACTTTAATTTAATCTTGAGGGAACATCGCACAAACCCAAAAGGAGTGGTGATATTCTACAAAATAACTGACCAGTACTCTTCCAATGTGTCGAGCTCATGAAAAACAGAGAAAGACTAAAGGGAAGCTCCAGATTAATGCAGACAGAGACATGACAACCAAATGCAGTCTGTGATCCAGAACCGGGTTTGGGCTAGAGAGATAGGGAGATGGGCAGGCTTGGAATGAAGTCTGTACCTCCATTAATAGTAATATGCAGATGTCGATTTGTGGTCTTTGATCATGGTCCTGTGGGTGCTGGGTAAATCGTATATGAGTATTTTGTACTCTTTTTGCAACTCTTTCATAAATCTAAATTCTTTCAAAATGAAAAGTTTAACACTTTTAGTTTAAAAGGAAAACAAGTTAGCTTCGTATTTGGCATATAAGAAGGCGCGTGGCGAATGGCATTTATCGTGACTTTTAGCAGAAAAGAATTGATTGCAGGAGGAATTTTTAACCTATTCTCCCTGAGAACATGCGCCTTGGCCCCCCAAGGGCAGAGTGAGGAGGCAAAGCAGGTTTTGTAACTGCTACAAACTTCAAGGTTGCTGAGTGACTGTGTGGAGGAGAAAAATGTGCTGGATTCTGGGAAGAATGGTCCCTTTTCTTTTCACAGAAAGGAAAAAGTACACACAAAATTCAGAGAGACAATGAGTGTTCAACAGGCTGTTGCTCTCTGCCAAGCCATTGTTAAGGCCTGAGTGTTCAGGGCCACAGCTTGAAAAGAGACAAAATCTCCCCACTTCCTGCGCAGTTTGCTCAGAATCACATTGTCTCTGTGAAAAGAAAAGTGTGGAGCCAGGGAAGGGCAGACCACAGCACACACGGGCACAGGGGTGCTTAGAACAGGGGAATCTCCACCTCGGCATCGAAGTGGGGCCCAGAGCCAGCCAAAGCAGGAGGTGCTTCTCACCCCCTCTGAGTCCAAGGTGCATGAGATGACCTTCCCTTTGTTAAAGACAGGGTCGACGTCAAGAACATCATCTTGAGGGGCACCTGTGTGGCTCAGTTGGTTAAGCGACTGCCTTCGGCTCAGGTCATGATCCTGGAGACCTGGGATCGAGCCCCGCATTGGGCTTCCTGCTCAGTGGGAAGCCTGCTTCTCCCTCTCTCACTCCCCCTGCTTCTCCCTCTCTCACTCCCCCTGCTTGTGTTCCCTCTCTGGCTGTGTTTCTCTCTGTCAAATAAATAAATAAAATCTTAAAAAAAAAAAAAAAAGAATGTCATCTTGATGTGATCATATATTTGATATTGGGATTCTGTGCCAAAAAGGATGGGGGAAGCAGGGAGTCCTATTTCAGGGACCACCTTGGATTTTGTCTCCTGGACTGCTCCAAACTATTGATTTTTTCCTGTGCCCTGCCTCAAACAATTGATTGTCTCCTGGCAGCTCTCAGAATAAATTGTAAGGTACTTAGTGTGGCTCACAGGCACTTCTGACCCAGCTCCACCTCCTCTACTTCCCTCTTGGAATGTGATGCTCCAGGAATAAGAAACTGCTTACAGTTTTATGATCACATTTTAAAATCCCATGACCCCATGACATTTCATTCTGTTCAGAAAACACCTCTTCCTAGAAGTCTCTCTCAGTCCATTTCTGCCACGCACAGGAGCATAAATCATCCCCTGCTCTGAAAGTACCTCCCTCTTTTGAGGATGTGGTACTTCAATTCACCTTTACCTGTCTCTGTTCATCCCAAACTGTGAGGTCCTTGAAGGAAAGGACATAGACCAAGTCTGCCCTTGGTCCCCAGTAACAGGAATAATCCTGGGGAGGGGCTCCTGTATGGCTCAGTTGGTTGGGTATCCAACTCTTGACTTCAACTCAGGCCATGATCTCAGGGTCATGGGATGGAGCCCCACGTTGGGCTCTACACTCAGAAGGAAGTCTGCTTGAGATTCTCTCTCATCCTCTCCCTCTTCTCCTCCTTTCTCTCTCTCTCTCTCTAAGAAAGGATGGGGAGAAAAAAATGTTCAAGAATAATCCTGGGGACCATAAATATTTCCTAATTTTGATTGAAAAATGCATGACTATGAAAAGCATTGGAACTTAAGAACAATAAGGGTTTTTTTTGTTGTTTGTTCTGTTTTTATTTTGGATTGCTTTGATTTTGAGGCACATATAAGTAGTTAAAATGTATGTATTGATTAGCTATAAATTAATCTTTCCTCATTTCTTAAGTGATGACGTGTTTGATAATGACATGTTTATAACACATAATGAAAATATGACACATTATAAAGAAATGTCTGATAAGGAGGGAGTATTTCACATTTAAAGACAACATAAATGTGTATCTGCTCAAATTGATTTCTCACTTTCATTGGGCACCTTGCTAGATGCAATAGACTGCAATTTGATATAATATTCTTACATCAGAGGGGGGGGCAGACCAACATTACTGATTTAATAGACTCCCACCTCCATAAAGGAAGGTTATGCTCTAATCAACATGACAGGAGATGTGTGTCAATGTATAGCTATATTTACATATTTATTGATTGATTTGAATTCTACATCTTTTAACTATATTATCTATTAGTGTGGTTGAGAAAACTTAAATTTTACCTAAATATAAATCTCCACGAAATTCTCATGTAAAAAAAAAAAATATTGTGCCTAAAGAATTTTATGTAGTCAACTTTATCTAGTGTGCAAAGCAAAATAAATATGTTGTCAGATACACAAAGTCTCAGAACAAAAATAAGCCTCAGACTAATCCAAACCAAAATAACTTCAGATGATGATAAGCAAAATCAACCAATAAAATAGAAGCTCCCAGGCAAGAGAGACACATGTAAGTCCTCTGAAAGAGTAGAATGTACATACTACTTATTATAAAAAACAACAAACCAACAAAAACAAAACTAGAGCTAACAATTTATTAATATGATTATGGCATTTAATACTATATATGTCAAAAATAATTCTGGAAGGAGTTGTTATGCAATTTTTAAAAATTTCCCATCTCCTGGGGCACCTGGGTGGCTCAGTTGGTTGAGCAACTGCCTTCGGCTCAGGTTATGATCCCAGAGACCCAGGATCAAGTCCCACATCAGGCTCCCTCTCAGCAGGAGGCCTGCTTCTCCCTTTCTTACTACCCCTGCTTGTGTTCCCTCTCTGGCTATGTATCTCTCTGTCAAATAAAATCTTTTTAAAAAAATTTTTTTCTCGGGGAACCTGGGTGGCTCAGTTGGTTGAGCGACTGCCTTCGGCTCAGGTCATGATCCCGGAGACCCGGGATCGAGTCCCACGTCGGGCTCCCTGCTCGGCGGGAAACCTGCTTCTCCCTCTCTCACTCCCCCTGCTTGTGTTCCCTCTCTAGCTGTGTTTCTCTCTGTCAAATAAATAAATAAAATCTTTAAAAAAAATTTTTTCCCCATCTCCTTAAATGGCATTTTCATCTACTCATTTACAACAGAGCTCTGAAAGTCACCAACACTCCCTCATCCAAACAGTCACCAAGTCTTGCTTATATTACATTTTACTTATGTTCCTTATCTATCAACTTCCTTCCATCTCCACTGTCACGTGACCTGGCCACAATTGTGTATCTTGTTGACTCCTACAGCTTCCCTAGGTATCTCTGCAAGGGGTCTCTCCCACCCTCACTCCCCATGGCCAGATTTTCTTTCCAAAACAAATCTGTAACCCCTTCCTCTAAACTATTCAGTGGTGTTACCTGACCCTTGGAGACAGGTGCATATTTTTGCATGATCAATTTCTTGCCTCCCAGTCCCACATTCATTCATCAGCTCTTTCCTTCACTTAACCTTTGATGAGTTCAACCAATGTGTGCCCAATATTGTTTGTGTTCCAGAAACTATATCAGGCACTGAGAGTTTGATGAGAGAAATAAAAGGAATTCCTGCAGTTGACCTTGAAACAGTCTCCCGAGGGGCCCAGACCTGCAGGGATGTGAGTAGTTAGTGATGTGATAAATACTACAGTGTAGGCTTATGCTTTCAGCCCGGTAGTCTGATAAGTACTCTGGGATATTTTCTCATAGAAGGACAGTGGCAGACACTTTGAGGAACTTGAACCCTGTGTACTTGGAAAGGAAGGTTGACACAGGAAGGTGAATTACAGAGACAGATTGGCACCAGCTTAAGTAAGATACCATGTTAGAAGTGTGAATATTTTCTCATCAACAGTGATCCAACAGAAGTTTGGAATCAAGAGAACCATCATAATCAACTCGTTTTTGAGCAACCCATAATTTCAAGGTCCTTCTTGTTAGTCACTCGTTAAAACCTCTTTAGTGAAACTGAAATGTGTCTCTTACTAAAATTACTCTAGATTTAATCCCTGTTGACTCTCAACAGATTTTGAAGGTGCTCACGCCAAAATTAGTAAGTGTTAAACTAGTCCAGGGATGGTTAAAAGAAATGGGGGGGAGGTGATATCCCAAGTCACCTTGCCTTTAGATCACATACAAGGTGATCAGGAGGGTCCAGTAAAAATCCAAGCACTAAATTAGACTTGAAAAGGATTGTAGTGTTTCAAAGGGGAGTTCAGTGCTTCTTTTCACAGGAGCTGTGACTGCATGCATTGATTGACCTAACATGTCACCGGCTAGTGCTCCTTCCACGGTGAAGAAGGGACACTGCTGCAATGTTTGAGAACTGATCTAATAGCAAGTCAGACATTCTGCTGTTGCCCTGGGTTCATTATGCTCTATCACCTTAATAAATGTCCTCATCCTCTGCTTATTCAGCCGTGCCCTGGTTCTCTGACTTGAATTGTTTGGGACAGCCAGGTCTCTCATGAGTGACTTGTCGAGTTATATTATGGTACCTGACCTACTTTGTACTGGTCTTAGACTGCAGTACAAACAGCACAAGCTTCATAAAATGTCCTATGGACGTCTAGGTAGAGACAGCATGGACTCAGGGTCCCGAAAGAGACCTTTAGGATCAGCTATCTTAACCCTACCCACTCCACCTTCTGCACCTGACAGTCAACTGCCCTACCATTGAAGAGTGGCCAGCTGGCCAACACATGCATCTCTGATAACAGGTAACTTCCACTCATCCACTCAACAATTATTTATTGGTCCCTGGTTCTGTGGCAAACTTTGCCTTGGGTATCAGAGCTGTAATAGGACAAGACAGACATTGGCAAGCAGTTTTCCATGTTGTATATCACATAACTGTAAAATCACAATTTTGAGGAGACAATGAGGAATATGATGGGGGTATGGACTATAGCTGGTCTGGGGGTTCCTTGGGGAGAAGACTCTAAAGCTAGAAGCCAGGGGATGAGTTGGACTTAAGTATAATGGGCTATGGGTGGGATATGTAGCAGAGACAAAAATTATTGAACACTACATCTGAAATTAATGATGTGCTCTAAGTTGACTAATTCAATTTAAATTTTAAAATAGGTGAAAATTCAGAGTGAATGAGGAAAATTTGTAAGGCCAGCATGGTTGTATCAAAAAGTAAGAAGGTTGTGTGGCCTGGGTCCACAGGGGCCTAGGGGACCACATTAAAAACCTTGCTCTTTGCATTTAGAAAAATAAGAAGGGTTTTAAGCAGGAGAATGACATGATCAGAATGGCCTTTGATAAATATTTTGCCAAATGAAGAGAAAACAATTCTTAGGTCTAATTGTTAGGATATGCAATTTTTATTTTCATTAAGATTGCACAGACATCATGGTGTTTTGGGGTCAGGCATTGTTATATCTGAATCCTACCTTGGTCTCTTAAAAGATGTATGACCTGAGGCAAGTCTTCTATAATTTCAGAACCTGTTTCCCTTACTCATCAATTTGCCAATTTAGTTTTATCTGACTGTGCCAGTGATCATTCAGTGGATCAAAACTTGTACAGCCAGTGTTTTCCAAAGTCCAACTGGGAAATTTCACTTGGATTCAACCACAAACAATTCCTGAACTCCTACTCTATGCCAAGCTCCAGGGGTGGAAAAATGAATAACAGACTGCTCTGCCCCAGGACCTTACAGACAGAGGTCACAAATGGGAGGTTAGTGGGCTAGGCTAGATCCACCAAGCACAGGTGTTCTGTTCTGCTGGCTTACTGTTTGGAAAAAGAAAACAGTGAAGGTGAATTCCTTTAACAGGGCATGTGGTGTCCAGATCCTCACAGGCTTCTCATTCCTGCTGTCATGGTTTTTCCCAGACTGATGCCACAGATTTATGAGCTTTCTGGCCCAGGGAGGTGTTTGAGTCTATGACCCTGGAAGGAAGCACAGTTTTATCTGCAAGCAAAAGAGAGAGGAAGAGAAAAAGCGCGGAGGAGGAAAAAAAAAAAAGAAAAGCAAGACCATACCCAAAGAATTTGGATCTGCAAATGCATGGCTGTCATAAATTCACTAAGTCACAGCAGTGAGATGTCCAAGCTTGGCTTAGGTCAATAGGCTTGGGGGTGGGAGGGGGTACAAAAGAGGAAGCAGATACCCCTGGGTACATGAGAGCTCAGGCCAGGAGAGAAAGCCTGCATCATGGAAAAGAGGTGAGAACAAGTCAAGAACAAAATATGAACATGCCCCAGTTCAAAATGCAAGTGGCTTTACACTTAATTGTTATTTTTTGTAAGTTTTTATTTGCATTTTAGTTAGTTAACATATAGGGTAATATTGGTTTCAAGAGTAGAATTTAGTGATTCATCACTTACATACAGTACTCAATGTTCAATCCAACAAGTGCCCTCCTTAATAACCATCCTCCATTTATTTATTTATTTATCTATCTATCTATTTATTTGTTTATTTAAAGATTTTATTTATTTACTTGACAGAGAGAGATCACAAGTAGGCAGAGAGGCAGGCAGAGAGAGAGGAGGAAGCAGGCTCCCTACTGAGCAGAGAGTCCGATGCTGGCCTCAATCCCAGGACCCTGAGATCATGACCTGAGCCAAGGCAGAGGCTTTAATCCACTGCCACCCAGGAACCCAATAACCATCCTCCGTTTAACCTGTCCCTCACTTACCTCCCTCTAACAACCCTCAGTGTGTTCCCTATAGTTAAGAGTCTCTTATGTTTTACCTCCCTCCCTTTTCTTTTTTCCATTCCCTAAGGTTCATCTGTTCTGTTTCTTAAATTCCACGTATGAATGAAATCATATCATATTTGTCTTTCTCTTACTGACTCATGTCACTTAACATAATACATTCTAGCTCCATCCATTTGGTGCAAGTGGCAATATTTCATTATTTTTGATGGCTTTTCGATGGCTGGTGGTAATATCCCAAAATATACACATCTTCTTTACCCATTTATAAGTCAATGGACATTTGGACTCTTTCCATAATTTGGCTATTGTGGACATTGCTGCTATAAACATCAGGGTGCATGTGAACCTTCAAATCAGTATTTTTGTATCCCTTGGGTAAATACTTAGCTGTGCAATTGCTGGGTCATAGGGTAGCTCTATTTTTAACTTTTTGAAGCACCTCCATACTGTTTTCCAAAGTGGCTGCACCAGCGCAAGAGAGTTCCCCATTCTCTGCATCCTCACCAACATCTGTTTTTTGTCCTGTGTTGTTAATTTTAGCCATTCTGATAAGTGTGAGCTGTTACCTCATTGTAGCTTTGATTTGTATATCCATGGTAATGAGTGATGTTGAGCGTCTTTCCCTCTGTCTGTTAGCCACTGTACGTCTTCCTTGGAAAACGTCTGTTCATGTCTTCTGCCCATTCCTTAACTGGATTACCTATTTTTGGGGAGTGTTGAGTTTGATATGTTATTAATAGATTTTGGATCCTAGCCCTTTATCAGGTATGTCATTTGCAAATATCTTCTCCCATTCTGCCGGTTGTCTTTTAGTTTTGTTGGTTGTTTCCTTCATTGCGCAGAAGCTTTTTACCTTGATGAAGTCCCAATAGTTCATTTTTATTCTTGTTTCCCTTGCCTCCAGAGATAGGAAACCCATCAAAATCCTGGAGGATAACACAGGCAACAGTATCTTTGAGATGAGTGGTAGTTACACTTGATTTTAACCACCCCCAGCCACATTTGTCTCCACCCACGGATCTAATTCAGATCTCAAATTAGACTTAGATAGCACTCCATCCAGGTCACCCTCCATGACTCCCCAGATGGGGTTGCAGCCTGCACTCCCTCTTCTCAGGTCTTACCACCACTTGTTGACACATTTCCCATAACTGGTATATGCCTCTTTCTTGCTCATGGAAGGCAGGGACAAAGTCATTTTTTTCATCATTCTTATGAGGTAGAGCTACCACTTTCTAGAGTAAAAAATGAAAAGAACTCTACTTTAACAGGATCATCTTGAAAGAGCATAAAATCGGATTAGTTAATTGGCTCATTCAACAAATATTTACTAATCAAGGTTTGTACCTTAAGAATATATACTATGGGAAAGCAAAAACAGGTAATTGAGTTCAAGCCAGTGGGATACAGTGGCATAATATGGGAAGTCTTCCTGCAGGGACTGACTCTATGGCTGAGTCTGTTAAACCCAACAGAAGCCATATACTAAGGGCTTTTTTAAAAGAGAAAACCAATAAAATTCGAATTACAGTGTGAGGTAGTGAGCTAGTCACTTTTGCATAGGTAATCTCCTTAAAAGACACGTACTCTGCAGGACTCATATCCTACAATATTTCTGCAAAAGAGAATTTAGAAAAAAGCATGAGTGCAAATCACTTTGGGTTCTAGTTAAAAATGCTGATTCCTGGGCTCCACCCTCTGAGATTCTTATGCAGATTGTCTGGGTCAGGCTCAGGGCCTGCTTCCAAGGGACTGTAGGAAAGGGAGACACAGCCACAAAGGCAATGAAGCCAGTCAAGCATCCCCATTGCAGAAATGAGAAAACCGAGGCCCATGGAGTATCTTAGTCTGTTTGCGCTGCCACTACAAAAATGTCAAAGATCAGGTGGCTTCTAAATGACAGAAACATATTTCTCATAGTCCTGGAGGCTGGAAATCTGCATGGAGATACCAGCATGGTAGGATTCTGGTGAGGGCCTACTTCCTAACGGCAGTATGGAAGACTTGTCCTTGTAGCCTCAGATGGCAGAGGGCAAAGAGCAGAGAGAGAAAGCAAGGTCTCCCATGACTCATAAGACCTAATCCCATCATGAGGACTCTATTCTCAAAACCTCATCTAATCCTAGTTACTGCCCAAAGGTCCCACCTGCTATCATCATCACATGGTTGTAGGGCTTCAACATATGAATTTTGGGGACACACACGTATTCTGTATATACTGATAGGGCTGATATTTGTGTAGGGGTGCAATGAATAAATGTAGAGTTCAGATGAATCAATGAGCTTCTGGCCTGCAGTAAGTCTTGGGGATATAAACATGTGTTAGCTGAGCTGTGAGAGAAAATAGAGAACTTGAAACCTCACTACTTGAATGGTGGAGTTACTGGATGTTAATGGTCAAAGAAAGCAAGAGGGCAGAGTAGGTTACAGGCAGGCAAGAGCAGATGGTGCCAAGATAGATGATAGATGATAGATAGATAGATAGATAGATAGATAGATAGATATTAAGAATATTCTATAAGTTAGAGATTTACAAAGAAGGTACCACATTCTTTCCTTCTATACCTAGAATATAGCAGAATGTAGGCAAACATCATTCCCTGATTATAGTGGCAATGCCAGATTAAAGTGCTATTTTTAAAAGAATGTCATAAAGCATTTATTTTCTGGTTGGCTAATAACAATAATAATTGCAGCAATAATAATAACAAAAGCATAAAAAATGAACTGAGTATGTTTTATGAGTTCAGCAGAATACTGAAGGCCATACATAGATGACTTTATTTGATCTTCTCAACCCTACCAAATAGATACTGATCAACCCTTTCTTTTCCTTTTTTAAAAGATTTTATTTATTAATTTGAGATAAAGGGAGAAAGGGAGAGAGACAGAGAGAGAGAGAGAGAAAGAGAGAGAGAGAAGAGAGAACATGAATAGGAGGAGAGGCAGTGGGAATGGGAAAAGCAGATCCTTGAGCAAGGAGCCTGATGTGGGGCTTGATCCCAGGACCCCGAGATCATGACCTGAGCTGGAGGCAGATGCTTAATAACTGAGCCACCCAGGTGCCTCTGACCAACCCCTTTCATTTCTTTCCTAGACAATGAGCTAGACTACATTTCCCAGATTTCCCTGCAGTTAGGCTGGTCCGTGAGATTAATTTCTAGCCTTTGTCCATTAATACGGCTGAAAGTGACATGTACACTTCCAGACTTGTGCTTTAAAACGAGTGTTGTGATCCTCCGTGCCTCCTCACTTTGCACATCAGCTGGCCAGAGGGTAAGGATCCAGGGTAGGACTCTGAGGCTCTATAGCAAGTCAGAGTCACCAGGAGAGAACACAGATCACCCGATAGCTCCATGGAGCAGAATGTCTCCTCTTCACTTCCTGCTTGCTCACCCTCATTGCATTGTGACGTGAGCAAGAAATAAAATTGGCGTTCTGAAGCCAGTGAGACCTGGGGCTCTGATACACTAGTTGTAGCAAATATCATTTCTCTGAAACACAGAGCGTCATTAACCTCCTTTCCCCAGTAAAGACACTGATTTATTCAAGATCTTGTGGCTAGTATGTGCAGAACCCAGACCTGATAGTCTCCGTACCCACTCTCATGCCAGTACGTCGATCTGTACAACCTTCCCCCTGTGCTGCCTGTATGTGCCAGATAAAACGACTGGGATCAAAACCTGCCATCCTGTCTAGGGGTCCTTCTGGAGTTCTCAATGGCACAAAGGGAAGGAACTGACATAAGCATTGTTGGGTTCCTATTTGTCCAAGCATACTATGAGCCAGTCCATGACCAGAATCTCCTTTCCCTGGCTTCCTGGCCAGGTAGTGAGTTGGTGAGTCCTAGCCACAGAACATTCCAGTGGCATTGGACATGGCTCAGGGAAAGTCAGATGACTGGCAAGGCGATGTCACTGGGAACCACACGGACCAATTTCTTGGAAGGATATGCTGTGTTGTTATTCCAGAGACAGAAAAGTCTATTTGTGTATGTAACATCAGAATGTGTGCTCGTGCGTGTGTGTGTGTGTTTGTGTGTGTGTGTGATTCCTATATATACAACTACTGATAGATGTATATATATAAACATATTATGCATAAGTGCACACACATACATCCATGATCATCCTGGCCCCATAAGCATGTATGTAGACATTTATATATGAATGCGTGCATGTGTGTGTAAACATTTTGTCCATGTTATTGTGTAAATAAAATGACTACAATTGTGTGTACACACATATACATATACCATAGCTAGGTTGCTGAAATACACATATACAAATACATAAAACCATGTATACACACATATCTTTATATACTTGTATGTCTGTATGCTTCTATAAACATATACATCCAAGATATTAAATGCTCCTCCAAGCACATGGAAACATGTCTTATTTCTCTCACAGTTCTGAGAACCACCAAAAATCCACATGAGAGTAGAGATTGGGGAATTCAAATAAACACAAATGGGCTATTAATGCAGCTGTTGGTGTGAGGATTATTTAAAAACCCAGTGACTCAACACTATGTACCCTTAACCGGGGAGAACGAGGCAGGGGGTCCCTGTGGCCACCAGGAACGGCAGCCTGCACCCGGCCAGCATTCCCTGACCACCCAAGGCTGCTCTCTGTGCAACTGATAGATATGTTTTGACAAGTTCTATTAAGTACAAAGACGGCCACCAGGGCAACATGTGGAGTTGATAGAGAGAGAGGCAGAAAGGCAGATCGCAGTGTGAGGCCCGCTGATGTTGACAGAATTTGCCGGAACAGAATGAGTCCGTGCTCCCCATCAACTGTTACCAAATTTCAGTAAGGTCTTTGGCAGCCACAATGCTTAGGAAGGCAAGCCTCTCCCCTCCTGGGTTTCCTATTTCTGTCTCCTGGTTGCCCCCAAATCGAGGACTTCTCAGAACTCTAACTGGGTGTCTCTCCTTTGCTGAGTTGCTCGTGATGCCAAGGTGAGAGGCTTGGAGGGGCTGTGGCTCTTACCTGCACTGTGAGGCTCAGTCCCTTCCCATCTCCTCCAGCCCCTCCACGGACCTGTTTGTAGAAGCTTCCTGGGGAGTCGAGTTGGCAAGCACACCTGGGCTGATTACCCACGCCTCTCTCACCATCTTGAGCACATCATCATCATCCTCCAGAGCCCTCCTAAACAAGGTTTGGCAACGGCAAAAAAAACACTATTTTACAACATCCTTGGATGCACTTCCAAAATGCAAAAGCAATTAATCAGTAGTCTCCCTGAGACTGTGCTCAATGTAGCCAGCTTTGACACAGAGCTCGTCTTTGATGGGGGCCTGAGAAGCATGTGAGAGAGCCCAAAACATGGGGATAGGCTTCAATTATTTATTTGTTTAGAAGACTGGGGAGTAGGACTTGAGTGGCAAGCACATAGATAATCCATCTAAGGCCTTCCCAGCAATGAAGTCTTTTACTCCCTGCCTGAGCTTTCTGCTGGAAAGGGATGGGTAGTTCCACCAGGCCTGGCATAGATCCAAAGGTTTCCTGGGGGGGGTGGGGAGGGGTGGGGGGGGAGGGTGTACGCACGCATGCGCATGGGCAGATGCTTCCTCACGTCTGTGTTTGCATATTTCAGTGAGCTCTATTTAGGGTATCTGAACATCACTGAACCTTATCTAAAGACTGCTGTTTCTAATTACTACACACCCATGCTGCCCTGCTTGTTTCTAATGGGTAAGATTCCTGTGTGCTGGATTTTCATGTCATTTTAGGTAAAATCAAGATTGTATGCTCTCTGAGAGATTCTGTCATGTAGCAATGTATTCTCAAGACGTGGTGTAATCATCTTAATAATTGATTGGAGGGAAGGAAGTCACTGGTAGCCTAAGTTATTTTCAGCCTTGAACTTTGTCCTCCACAGTTTATTGTACATGTGGAACTATCTTGATGGATCCATCATCCCAGGTAATTTACAACAGCAGGTGCCCTGCCCTTTATAATGCATGGGCTGACAATTTGAGCAAAGGTAGAGTAGTTGCTCTCCCAAAATACCGATGAGTGAAGGGAAATGTAACTGTCCATCTCCACATAGGATTTTCCTAAGACATAAGCTTTGTTTAGATAAAAGAGTGGGATTTTTTGATACAAGTCTGCATGGATCTCTGTATCTACCTCTCTTTCCCCTAAGACCTTTGTCACATGTTGATATAGCTCAAGATTCTGTTCAAATCTCTTTCACAAAATCATATTTATTTATTTATTTATTTATTTATCTTTTTTTATTTTTTTTCCCTCCTGGATGTGGTTTCCCTTTTCTGAGAGAGCCCTCCCTCATACCTGGCTTTTTGGCTGTGTTCTCCTCAAGTACTTTTTCTTTTTAGATTGCTTAACACTGTTATGAACTATAAGTACTTTGACAGAAAGGTTTAGGTTTTGCTGATCCTACTGTTATCTAGCACAAATTGTTGCTTGCTCAATATTTGTTGGATGGATGTGTGGATGGATGGATGGAAAAATACATAAATAAAAACTTTTATCTTCTGTCATCCTACATATATACCATCATCCCAGAACAGTTAACTGATGTGATCTAGATTTTGGTATTTGCCTGTGCTGGATAGAAATGTGCCTGCTCAAAACTCTCACACATCTGGAACTCTCACCATTTGACCTCACTTGGAAATAGTGCTTCGCAAATGTGATTGAGATGAGGTCATACTGGAGTAGGGGGGCCCCTGAATTTAACATCACTCGTGTCCTTATAAGAAGAGGAGATGATACACAAAGAGATAATCTGATGTGAACATGGAGGCAAAGAGTGGAATCAAGGAAGACCAAGGATTGCCAGGAACCACTAAGAGGTAAAGCAAGATCTTTCCTTAGAGCTTTCAGAGGCAACATACCCAACCAACACCTTCATTTCAGACTTCTAGCCTCCAAAAGTAGGAGAAAATACATTTCTGATGTTTTACACCACCACGTATGCGATAACTTGTTAAAATAGTCCTAGGAGATAAACACACAGCTCAAGAAACTATCTTGCAGAGAAGAGACTATGCCCTGCTGGATATTAACCAAGGAAGCAAAACCAAAGAGGGTTCACATGGCAGGGAAGCCTGCTATTGTAGTGAAGCCTGAGGACTCACAGAGCTTTGTGGTAACCCTGAACAGCTGATTTCCACCCCTCATCCCGCACCGTCCCGCCAAGGAGAGAAAGGCAGAGAGGAAGGCAGTAAACACAATAGGAAATGTGGAAGAGACATGCTTAGGACCGAGGTTCAGGCCCCAAGTCACAAGATGGGGACCACAGCGATAGGCTGAGGTCATACTGGCCAGACTCCATGGGCAGGGAATGGACAGGACGAGTCCCAAGAGTGCTTTGGACAGCCACAAGTTTTGACTCGTACTTTAGTTATTGGCTGGACATAAGCCATGGGTGGGGTAGCCTTGATTAATGGGCCAAAAAGGAAGTGGAGAGAATATTAAAACTGCCTAAAAGTCAAATTCCACCTCAGCATTTTCGTTTCTAAGTATTTGGCCATCTCTTGCTTGTTCTCTGTTGTGCTTACTTGCAAATAAAACCTCAATCAAGGCTACAATATCAGTCCTTCCACATAATTCTTAAGTGATGTATGATTTGGGAAAATGCCATCATGGGATTCACATTTTTTTGAATCGTAAGTTCTGTGCAATGTGAATAAGACATTAAAGCACAGTGACCACAAAACCTCACTAATTCAGACAAATTATCTAGAGGACCTTCTGACTGAATGGTGAGAATTTGAATCTAGAAACCATTTTTTTTAAAGATTTTATTTATTTGACAGAGAGAAACACAGCGAGAGAGGGAACACAAGCAGGGGGAGTGAGAGAGGGAGAAGCAGGCTTCCCGCCAAGCAGGGAGCCCGATGTGGGACTCGATCCCGGGTCTCCGGGATCATGACCTGAGCCGAAAGCAGTCGCTTAACCAACTGAGCCACCCAGGCGCCCCTAGAAACCATTTTTTAAAGAAATCTCATTTTATTTCCTTTAAGGACAAGCACTAACCAGAAGGAGTCTAGCATACAGTTAAGTAGCGGCCCTCAGAGGATGAGGTTTAATGAATAGATAAGAATGGTTTGTAATTAGTCCATCATGTGTTTGTATGGCAAAGGGTGCTTGGGAAGTGCTTGAAGATGCTTGAAAACAGTGTGTGCTCTTAAGTACTTGGAATATTTCCCCAGAAATTTGTTTATACAACTAATTTGTTTAGTGCAGCCATTACTTGAGCCTTTAGCCTACTTATCCCAATTTCCACATGAGAGATGGGCATAGTAATGAAGTCTCACTCAGTTTCTAAATCAGCACACATGGAGGGATGCTTCCCAGGGAGCAACTCACGCTTCCCTGCCAGGGAGCCTGAGGCGTAGGGCACTGGACCTCCACATCCACAGAGCCTCTCAGTGAATGGACCCGCCAAAGTCATGGTGGCTTATGTTGCTCACAGACACACATATTCAATCTTCAACTTCCCAACATCAATATCTTTTCCAAAAGTGACTAACACTTTCTGCTTTCATCCTATGAAAAAGGAATATGGAATTAGAAGATGGAGGACTCAGTCATGTGTTTTAATCTCACTGTCAGCATCATGGATCTTGGCATGTCATTTAATCCTTCTCTTTGTTCCCTTTATTTAAATGGGAATTTTTAATGAGATAATACATATGCTCTCTGGAAACTGTAAGTCACACACAAATATAAGAAACTATTATGATCAATTCATTAACAAAGAGACCCACTAGATAATGAGTTTTGATGATTCTGGGTTAAAGATTTTTTTTTTCTTTTTTAAGTAGGCTCCACACCCAACATAGGGCTTGAACTCATGATCCTGAGATCAAGAACTGAGCTGAGATCAAGAGTCAGATTCTCAACCTACTGAGTCACCCAAGTGCCCCAAGTGTTGTGTTTTAAATTCCAAAGCTCAACGTTTGTTTTTTGGCTGAGACAGACTTGTTTGAGTCCCAGATATATTTCCTGCTAATGGAGTTTTGACCATGATGTTGACCTTCTTATTTCTTTTTTTTTTAAGATTTTATTTATTTATGACAGAGAGAGAGATCACAAATAGGCGGAGAGGTAGGCAGAGAAAGAAGGGTAAGCAGGCTCTCCGCTGAGCAGAGAGCCTGATGTGGGACTCAATCCCAGGACACTGAGATAATGACCTGAGTCAAAGGCAAAGGCTTAACCCTCTGAGCCACCCGCATACCTGACCTTCTTGACTTCTTAATTATGCACAGGTCAAGTGGAAATGGAAAATGTGTGCTTAAAAGAGATATACAGCACTTTACTCAGGACCTGGCACATAGTAAGTGCTTAACAAATGCTAGTCAGCATATTATAGCACAAATAAATTCTTGAGACCCTTAAATGGATAGGCACAAAGATGTCCACTGTAGCATTATTTGTGGTGGTAAAGAGTTGGTGGCAATCCAGTGTCCATCTCTGGTAAAATGGACAGTCAATGGGGAGACAGACCATGGAGTACCAAGTCAACAAGTAGCATGTGCACTTGAAAGCACATCTTGAAACATTTGTGTAAAGAATAGAAAAATAGAATATGGTCTAAAGCACAGCATTATGTAAATTAAAGTGCATGCATAAAAAATAATGATATCCATGTTGCAATCACTAATTGAATTCATAATGATAATAAATGGAGAAGAATGAGAATGGAGTATGAGGATGAAAGAGAATGAATGAATGAGTGAGTGAGTGAATGAATGAATGAATGACAAGGGACAGTGTTGTGCCATAAACACATTATAGGGATTGATTAATATGACCTTCCATCCTGAAAGTATAATTGAAATGTGAAATACAACAGTGTAAAGACATGCCAGTGCTGGTTATTTTTATAACATTGGCTGAGTCCAGATTCCCAGAAATACAACACCATCACCACCAACAAAGCCACTCCCTGTGTCAGTTTCCTGAGGCTATTGCAGTAACTCACAAATGAGTTGCTTGAAACAACATAAATGTACTCTCACAGTTCTGAAGCCTGGAAGTCAGAAATCAGGTGTTGGTAGACTGCACTTCCCTTGGAGTTCTTAGTGGAGAATCTGGTCTTCATGTCACCCAGCTTCTGGTGACTGCAGCACTTCTGGTCCTGTGGCCACATCACTCCCATCTCTGCCTCCTTTGCTGTCTCAAATATCCTGGGACTTTCTCTCTCCCTCCCATGTAGGGAAATTCTCTATGGGATGCTCAAGAAATCCCCAGAGGTTCTCATTCAGCCCTCAGGAATCAAGTCCTGAGTCAGCCTCTACACTCAGTGGAGAGTCTGCTCATGATTCTCTCCCTCTGCTCTGCCTCTCCTCCCACTGGTACGCACCCAAGGTGTGTGCTCATGCTCTAAAATAAATAAGTGAATATTTAAAGAAATTAAATGACTGAACCAATAACTTAACCTCCATCGGTCTCAGTTTCTTCCTCTGCAAAATGGGGGAATTTTATTAGATCAGTTTCCCAGTCACTACAATGGCCAATTGTGTGCCCCAAATGCATCAGGCCTCCATTCAAATACTTCTCTTCTTATACTTTGTAGGGGTCTCATTACTATCTGCAGGTGTCTTCTGTTAATGGCACTGGAGGAAGGTGTATATTCCCCAGCACTGAAGACGTGGGCAGCTAATGAGTTGGTTCCGAGTGCCACCTTCCAGAGGAATGATGTGATTTACTTCTACAATAGTTATAGTTCCTTCAGCCAAAACTGGGACCTCAACCCACTGAACAATTGAGTTAGTGCATCTGCAAGTATAACCTTCAGTCGCAAATGAACTTGGTGAAAAGTGGCCTACATGGGACTGGAGTTCAAGATGGCCAATAGGTAAGAGTTTCAGAGCTTTCCACCTGGGATCTTAATCACTATCATTCTGGAAAATCCCTTTACCTCTATCCTACATTGGATCTTACTTCCTAGATTCAACATATTCTTCTTTCTTTATTTTATCATTTTAATGAAGTTCTCAAAGAGCTTCCTCTGAAAGATGCCTACATTTATTCTAATTCATTTATTTGCTACTTTACCTGGGTATAGAGTTCTAAGTTTGTAATTATTTTTTCATTTAGCGTTTTGAAATTATTTCTTTATCCTCTTTTAGACCAAATGCTTTCATCAAAAATCTTAATGACATTTGATTTTCAAATTGTTGTATGTAATTTAAATTTTTATCATTATGGCCTTCCAGAATATTATTTTTTAAGTTTCTGGAATTTTGAAATTTTGTGCTTTGTCTGGGCCTTTTCTCATACATCATCTCTACAGAGACTGTAAAACTAAAACCTAATGTCCTTCCATTCCAAGAAATACTACTACCATTTTTATTTGGTTATTTTCACCTCCCTTTTATCTTTGTTCTCTTTTTCTGGAGATGTGTTATTATTTGCATGTTGGACTTCCTGGATTGGCTAATTTTCTTATCCTTGTCCTCTGATGATCCACATCTTTGTCTGTTGGTCCTCCTTTCTGAAGAAGTTTTAAGACAGTTTTGTTAAGATATGATGCACATATTATAAAATTCACCTTTTTAACATATATAGTCAGTGTTTTATAGTATGTTCAGAGTTGTGCTACCATCACAACCACATTCTAATTTCAGAATATTTCATCACTTAAAAAGAATGTGCATCTATTGTGTCACTCCTCATTTTCCCTGTCCCCAGCCCCTGGCAACCAGTACTCTACTTTCTGTTTCTGTACATTCACCTATTCTGAATATTTCATATAAATGGATCCATACAATGTGTGTCCCTTTATGACTTGAGTCTTCTTGGTAGTTTGCATCTTCTGAAAATTTGTCTATTTCATGTAGATTATCTAATTTATTGACATGCAATTATTCACTATATTTTATCATATTTCTTTTCATTTCTGCAAAGTGTGTAATAATATCCCCACTTTTATTCCTAAACTCAGTAATTTGAGTCTTCTCTTTTATTTTTGGTCTTACTACCTGAAGGTTTATCAATTTTCTTTTAATTTTTTCAAAGATTAGGTGTATTTTTAGTCTCTGTTTCATTGATTTCTGCTCTAATCTTTATTTCCCTTCCTTCAGTGTGTTTTGCATGTAATTTGCTCCTTTTTAAATAGTCTCTTAAGATGGAAGTTTGGTTATTGATACAATATCTTTGTTTTTAAATATAGCTGTTTATCACTATAAATTTTCCTCTAAATACTGCTTTAGTTGCATCCCACAAGATTTGTATTTTATGTCTTTTGTATTTATTAATCTCAAAGTATTTTCTAATTAACCTTGTGGTTTCTCCTTTGAACAATTTGGAGGTTAATTTCTATACATATATGAATTTCTCAAATTTCCTTTTGTTAATGACTTCTAATTTCATTCCATTTTAGCAAGAAAACATTTGATTAGATCAGAGTTTTATTTCAATTTATTTATTTCAATTTATTTCAATTTATATAAATTTATTGAAGTTTACCTAATGGCCTATGACAGGGTCTATCTTAGAAAATGCTCAGTGTGTGCTTGAGAAGAGTATGTACTCTGCTGTTGTTAGGTGTGAGGTTCTATAGATGACTCTTAGTTCTAGTTATTTACACTATAGTTCAGGGCTTCCGTCCCCTGTGGATCTCCTGCTCAGTTTGTTATACTACAGAAAGTGGGGTATGGAAGTCTCCAACTTATTATCACATTCTCTATTTCTCACTTCAAACTGTGGCAGTGTTGTTTCATGTATCATGAAGCTCTGTTATTAAGTGAACATATGTGTATAGCTGTTATGTATTCCTGATGGTTTGACCTTGTTTTCATTGCAGAATGTCCTCCTTTGACTGTGGTAACTTAAGTCTTACAGTCTATTTTGTCTGATATCCATAGTCATTATAGATCTCTTCATTACTATTTAAATTACTTACCTTTTCCACCGTTTTACTTTCAACCTATTTGTGTTTTTGAATCTTAAGTATACCTGTTATATACTTTTGGAAGAATCTTGAACTTTATTTTCCAACCTTTCCCCTCAATTATTATTATTATTATTATTTTAAATGGTTTCTTTTTTTTAAGATTTTATTTATTTGACAGAAACACAGCTAGAGAGGGAACACAAGCAGCAGTAGTGAGAGAGGGAGAAGAAGGCTTCCCACTGAGCAGGCAGCCTGATACCGGGCTGGATCCCTGGACTCCAGGATCATGACCTGAGCCAAAGGCAGAGGCTTAACCACTGAGCCAGGCAGGCACCCCCAATTATTATTTTTTATATTTTTAAAACATTTAAGAATTCCCTATCTCTGAATATCTTTAGAGAGACAAGAGTTTCTCTTAGGAAATTAATTATACTTTTATTTATAATGTATATGTTTGCTGCATTTTCTTCGGCTCACTGTGTTTGCTCTGTTTTTTCCATCTCTTTTTTCCTTTACGTTTTTTTCTCTTTCTTTAACATTATAGAATTTATTAAAATCTAGGGAGATCCTTAATAGTTCATTTATATTTAAGAATCGGACACTGAAAAGTTCATTGAAATCTTTATTTATGTAAACAAGACTTATTAATTCTGGACCTTCACTGCAGAGGGATTGGAGAAATCCAAATTCTATTGACTACAACTTTATTCTCTCTTGCTGCTCAGTTTTCCAAAGATTAAACCTCAAATTTCCTACCTAGGGTAGAGAAGCAAGCTTTCAGTGGCCTGGGAACTGAGAAGGAAAGCATCATATGTGGTATCATGGTTTTATGGGGAGTCTTGCACTTACTACCTTCCCCCTTTCTTTTCATCACAGCCCTTGATCCCTATGTCTGGAATGCCATAATCCCAGACTCTTCTGGCTCCACCTTTCTAAAGAATAAACTTGACTTCTCTGAGTACCAGCTGGATAGAATGGTCTGGTTATACATAGGAGAAGAAGATCTAGGCACCTCACTACTATTCACTTGGTTATACACTCTGTATTCAGAGCACTTCAGTTCCTCACCTTTTTTTCTTCCTCTTGCAAAAATAATGTGCTTGCTTCTTCTAGTCATCTCCTTACAGAAAGTAAGGTTCTACCTCTCTCTGCTTTATCACAACAGTGGCCAGTTTTCCTTTGTCAGCCATTCGGCATATTTTAGCACATCTCATTTGCTATGATTGACTTTCTAATTCTCTTCATCCTTTGACATGATTTTTTTTTCTTTGAGAGACAGAATGCATGTGCAAGTAAGGGAGGGAGGGACAGATGGAGAGAAACTCAAGCAAACCCCATGCTGAGAACAGAGCCTGACGTGGGGCTCAATCCCACAACCTGAGATCATGACCTGAGCTGAAATCAAAAGTCAAATGCTTAACTGACTGAGCCACCCAGGCACCCCCTGACTTTATATCTTTTTTTTTCTTATTTTTTGTTGTTTCAGAAAAAAAGCAAAGGAGAAATATTTAAATAGATTTAAGAAACAAAATTTGTATGCTTATCATCTCCATTCTTTTGATCATGGAACGAGGGAAGAAAGAGAGTTCTTAAATAAGAATCCCAAACAATAAACCACATAGTAGATCACAAAGAAATTTACCAGATTTTAAAACAATAATCATTAAATGTTTTTCAATTTATGAAGCAAAAGAAATATGCTTGTTATTCCAAGTTTTCAAAAAAAATAAATGTTTTTTATTCACAACATCTAAGATACAGAGAAAGTGTAAATGTCACTGACAGATGAATGAATAAAAAATGTGGTATACACATATAATGGAATATTATTCAGTCTTAAAAATTTGGAAATCCTACCATTTGGAACAATATGTACCTGGAGGACTTTATGCCAAGTGAAATAAGCCAGATACAGAAGCACAAATACTGCATGATCCTATTTTTATGAAAAATCTAAAATAGTCAGATTCATAGAACCAGCAAGTAGAAGGGTAGTTACCAGAGCTGAGAGAAGGGACAGATGTGGAGGTATCAGTCAAAAGTGTAATGTTTCAGGTACACAAGATCAATGTGCTGTGAATCTAACATATAGCATATATAAGGTCTATAGTGAACGATGTTGTCTTGCATACTTAAATATTTGCTGAGCAGGTAAATGTTATATTAAGTGCCCTTACCACAGAGTAAAAAATAATAATAACAGTAGGAAGTAAATGAATTTTTAAAGAGAAGGGGATGGGAGGAGACTTCTAGGAGATATGGATACATTTACAGCTTTGATTGAGGCAGTGTATCATAGGTATACACTTCTCTCCAGACTCCTCCAGCTGTATATATGAAATAGTACATCAATCATATCTCCAAAAAAAGTGGCAAAAAAACAATAATAGGTTGCTTTGTTTGAAAATTAAGAAATGCATCTTACCTGTCAGGTTATCTTGGGGTGTTACCATGAGTCATCTCAGCTCACCATGGAGAGATAGCTACCAAGGAGTGGTAAACGCATATGTGTGTCTATCTATCTGTCTATCTCCATGCATCCATCTATCTGTGTATGTATATGCAGATATGTGTATATGTGTGTGCACATGTGTATGTATGTGTGCATGTGTATATATACATGTGTCTAAGTCTATGCATATGTGCATAAATATGTATGCTTGTATTTGTATTTATATTTATGTATTTTTTCTGCTTATTTTATGGAGAAGAAAGGACAAGAGCAGTTTTATGAAAGCCATGCTTATGCTCTTTTTTGCTTCCCCAAAGTGATCTGGAAGGTGGAGGGAGAGGGAGCAAGAGTGTCAAGCAGACTCTTCATTGAGCATGGAACCCCACATGGGGGTCCATCTCACAACCCTGAGATCATGACCTGAGATAAAACCAAGAGTTGGTGCTTACCCGACTGTGCCACCCAGGTTCTGCCTGCAGACCCTCTTTTACTGCCATGTAATAAGGAACTGGATTCTCTGACAGCTCTTCAGCCCTTGGCCGCTGAAGTCACTTGATGACAAAGTCCATTTCCAGGGGCTGACAGAGGAGTGAACTTCTAAGCACCTCTTTTTTGCCATAACCTCTTTGTTCCCTCGAGACTCTCACAACAGCATGCATAGCGTCAGAGTTCCATTTCAAGTCACTGCTTAACAAAACCGTTTTAGTGAACTTCTTATCAGTTTTCCCATTTTATTTATTCATTTGTGCATGACAACCCATAGAAACCCTTCTTAGCTAAGCCATTTTTTCAGATGGAAAATTAGTATTAAAAAAAATTGCTCAATTCAAAACCTACATTTGGTTAGAAAAGAGTTACTCACAGCAGCATTTCAACTACCTAACCTGGTCATTCCGGTAACTTTGTAGCCAACACTGTCTTGTTCATGCATGCTTTAAACAAGGTGTCCTCTCTCACCCCTCCACCCCTGCCAACACACCTATAATACAAAATTTAAGTCGGTGTAGATTAAGAGAAAAAAATGGATGAGATATATAGATATAGAATAAAAAATTTAAATATGTTCAAAATGGCAAATCCCTCTTTTTATTCTTGACTAGGGAAAAAAATCTATCCACACTAATTTCATCACCTGATTTTCTTTCTGTATATTAGAGGTCTATAGGTGCCCTGATTTCATTAGAAGAAGATGTTTCCATGATCCTTTAATAAAAAGATTTGGGCTAGCATAATAACTACCCAGCATTTTATTTAAGTTGCTAGGTATGGTGTTTCTCAGTATGAACAGCAACAATGATCAGGGTTCCTATGAGGGAATTCATTCTGACATCTCTTGTTAGCTACAAGGATGTAGTGCACGTGCCTCCCAGCTTTGGGACTGGTTTCGAACACAGCCTTTGTGAAAGAAAAGGAAATCCTCATGCTTCCATCCAGTGACAAGTAGCAGGACCTGGGTCAGACTGGGGATGTTTACTGTGATGTAAAAATGGGGCTCTAGTAGGGCTGTCAGCAGGAGGCAGAGTGATCATTGATCACATCTTTTTTCTTTTTTTTTTTTAAGATTTTATTTATTTGACAGAGAGAAACACAGCTAGAGAGGGAGCACAAGCAGGGGGAGTGAGAGAGGGAGAAGCAGGCCTCCCGCCGAGCAGGGAGCCCGATGTGGGACTCGATCCCGGGTCTCTGGGATCATGACCTCAGCCAAAGGCAGTTGCTTAACCAACTGAGCCACCCAGGTGTCCCCATTGATCACGTCTTACTTCTGCCTTTCCTCCCTTCTAAAATAACTTTCTTTGCACCCCCTGCAGGACCTACTGCTGGGACCAGCTATGACTCAATCATCTTCTTTCCCCAGAAGAAAAGATGGAAAACTCATCCTTTTCCCTCATTCTTAAGGATAGATATCAGAGCTCTTCACCTTGGTGATTTTATCAAAGGGGTATCTATATAGGCAAGGTGAATTCATAGTCTTTAAAAAAATCATAAGCACTCAGAGTTTGCTTTCTGTCACTTGAAATAAGATAATCATGTAAATATTTATTGGAAGATTTTAGTTAAATAAACTCTGGTACATCTATTCAGTGGACTCAGTTGCTGTCATCGAGAGGATGGTTACATTTACACTGACACTGAGGATTTCAATGGTTAATTTAGAAGGACAAGCCTGGTTATAAAGTGGCTCTTAAAAATATAGTGTGATTTCATTTATGTAAACAGAGAGACAAAAAAAATATATGCCTGAAAATATATTCAAAACATTAAGGATATACCTTTGGTTTATAGGTTTTCAGGTGAATTTACTTTCTATTTTTCCATATATTTGATTTTTGACATAAATTTGTATTCAGTATAATCAGACAAAAGACAAAATAAAAGCTATTTATTGTATGGAAGCACAAAAGATGGCATTAATTTGAATGACTCCTAATATCATTTATATCTCAGAGGCAATAATTTCACTAGTTAAGATCCAACCTGAAAGGCCCCATTCCAAGAACCTTCATTTTGCACATTTACAAACAGGAACTAATAGTAATGCTTATGTCTCAAGGATAGGTATACAGTTGGAAAACATTTATGAAAACATGAGGTACAAAATAATGAGATGGTAAAAAGTACAGGCTGCAGAGACAGACTCCTTGGAAATGAATCCAGTGCAACTGTTTCCTGGTTGTGTGACCCTTAGGCAACTTACTTAACCTCTCTGAGTGATCAATCTCTGAATCTACAAATGAGAAAAATACATGCACCCATCTCATGACTGTGTGAGGAAGACAATTCAGCTAACATTTTTAAAGAGTTTACAATAGTGCCAACTACATAATAAGCATTATATGCATTTTTGACACATAAGTAAAATGCCCTGTGGTACATTCAGCTGTAGAATTTAGGTTTCAAACTGCTGAAGCAAAACCTTCTTTAAAGTATATCATGCTTGAATTATGTGTTTTACACAGTCATTTTTGTTCTGTCTTCTATGCATGTATGAGCAATACATCAAAGGTAACAATGAGGCCAAGGATGTAAAAATCATCATGGAAAAAAATGTGAGTGCAAAGTAATAGTAGAGACAATTGCTTTGTTCTCTTTCTTTTTCAGAGTATTCCAAGTAGGTCTGTTCAAATCAGTGCTGTAGTTTGAATAACGTTTCTGAACAAGAACAGATTTATATGTGAAGTATCTGGCATGTTAATTGAAAGGTCTTTATGACTGGTTGTCCATTCCTGTTAGGGGCCATCTTGTAAACTAATATGGCTGCCAGTTATATCAAGAATCAATTAGACTCATTAATAAAACAACCCTGTCAACTCCCATTAGACCTGGGTCAGAACTTTTTCTTCTCTATTAAGCAAGCAATTTCTAATCACAATTTTTATCAATATCTTAGAAACATGATCTGTAATTTACCTCCAGTAAATGAATAATACCAATTGGTTACTGACTCTAAGTTGAAAGCACGCTCCCGAGGGAGAAGGGACGTCCACATTCTGTCACTTCCTGTTTGTAACCAGTAAGAGGCATTGGGTATTTGGAAGAAAATAAATGCACACATGGTTTTCCAAGGTATAGAATATGCCCTAAGAAGTGAAAGAGAAAGTGATGAGAGAATTTTGAGTGGAACGTTTGGTAATGTACATAAGAGAATGTTAAAAAGAGCAGAGTTCTTTTGTGTATTGTCAGCTCAGTTAAGAAGTTGAGTTTGGTTAAACTCAGGACATCCTTCCTGTGGAGTGCTAGAGAATCACCCTGCTGACAAGCAGGGCTCCAAAATCTAACATCTTATGATTAAGGGTAGTAGATATTTAAAATAATACTTATGTCAAGTGTGGTCACGTGTTTTAGTAGAAGATCCACCTACAGAGATTGGTGGATATGAAGAGAATAAGCAGCCTGGGGAGAATGAGTAGAACAAAGATTCATTCCTTCATTCTCCTTTTTTCATTTGAATTTAGCAGGGGGAGGCTAGATGGGCAGAAATTTTAGTCTTAGATGAACAGCCCACAGTTAGAAATGGTACAGAAGATTATTTGGTCTATCCTTCTACTCTTTCCATGGATCACTTCTGAATCACAATTTTTTTTTACTATAATCCTCCAGTGGCCCAGAGCACCCCACCTCTAGAAGCAGTAGAAGCAGTCTGTGCCCACTTGAGCAGTCCTAACACTTGTAGGATTCTTTTCTCTGTTGATTCAGAAAACATCACTCATGCTAGTTTCTGTGGTTCTAACATCAGCCTCAGAGGGTCTGATCAGTCTGCTAATGTGGAAATGAGCGTGGATTAAAAAAATAGGGTGAAGGGCACATTGGCTCTTTCCACAGTTTGGCGATTGTGGCCATTGCTGCGATGAACATTGGGGTACATATGGCCCTTCTTTTCACTACATCTGTATCTTTGGGATAAATACCCAGTAGTACAATTGCAGGGTCATAGGGTAGCTCTATTTTTAATTTTTTAAGGAATCTTCACACTGTTTTCCAAAGCGGCTGCACCAACTTGCATTCCCACCAACAGTGTAAGAGGGTTCCCTTTTTTCCACAGCCTCTCCAACACTTGTTGTTTCGTGACTTGTTAATTTTGGCCATTCTGACTGGTGTAAGGTCTCAGTGTGGCTTTGATTTGAATTTCCCTGATAGCTAGTGACAATGAACATTTTTTTCATATGTCTGTTAGCCATTTGTATATCTTCTACGGAAAAGTGCCTCTTCATGTCTCTTGCCCATTTTTTGATGTGTTCATCTTCTTTTTGGATGTTGAGTTTGAGGAGTTCTTTATAGATCTTGGATATCAGCCCTTTGTCTGTAGTGTCGTTTGCAAATATCCTCTCCCATTCCATGGGTTGCCTCTTTGTTTTGTTGACTGTTTCCTTTGCTGTACAGAAGCTTTTTATTTTGATCAAGTCCCAGAAGTTCATTTTCGTTTTTGTCTCCTTTGCCTTTGGAGACGTGTTTTGAAAGAAGTTGCTGTGGCCAATGTCAAAGAGGTTACTGCCTTTGTTCTTTTCAAGGATTTTGATGGATTCCTGCCTCATGTTGAGGTCTTTCATCCATTTCGAGTTTGCCTTTGTGTGTGGTGTAAGAGAATGGTCTAGTTTCATTCTTCTATACGTAGCTGTCCAATTTTCCCAGCACCATTTATTGAAGAGACTGTCTTTTTTCCACTGGATATTTTTTCCTGCTTTTTCGAAGATGATTTGACCATAGATTTGTGGGTCCATATCTGGACTCTCTACTCTGTTCCATTGGTCTATTTGTCTGTTTTTGTGTACACCTCCATCAGAAAGGATGAATATCCAACTTTTGTAGCAACATGGACTTGATTGGAAGAGATTATGCTGAGTGAAATAAGCCAAGTAGAGAAAGTCAAGTATCACATGGTTTCACTTACTTGCAGTGCATAAGGGGTAATATAGAGGACAGTAGGAGAAGGAAAGGAAATGGGAAGTAGGGTAATTCGGGGAGAGAAACAAAACATGAGAGACTTTGGACACAGAAACAAACTGAGGGTCTTGGAGGGAGGGGGGTGGGGGATGGGAGAGCCTGACAGTGGGTACTGAGGGCACATATTGCATGGAGCACTGGGTGTGGGGCATAAGCAATGAATCTTGGAGCACTGAAAAAAATAAAATAAATTTAAAGTAAAAAAAAAAAAACAACCCACCAGAGTGAATCTTAGGTTCCCCACATAAAATGTTATGACTTATAGTGTTATACTTCCCTCATTGGGAAATTCTTATTGGGGAAGTAATAACTATATCATCTTTCACTGTCTATGGGGAAGTTAAAATAGTCATATTATAGTGATATAAGGTATATGAAAATAACTTTTTCATATTGTCAAGGTTCTTGTTATCCTCACTTTCTTTTCAATAGAACTCTTACCTGTTCTTCTCATTTCTTTTCTGAAGATCTCAATTTGTCTCACCTGTTCCCAAATGATGGTGAAATGTCTCAGTTTAGATATTTGTCTAAACTTTTTGTCTCAAATGAGTAGAACCAAATACAAAAATACATTTGATTTGTGTAGTTGTAATTCGGATTGTCTACCAGTTTTGTTAAAGAAGTACAATGCAAGAAATGGTTTAAGTTGTTCACTGCCAGAATCTATGGCCCCAGTGACCCCAAATCATGATTATGTATTTGAAAAAATGGGAAAATCTTATTTCTGTGGAAGAGGCAAATGGTGTGATGAGAAGAAAATGGTCATAGGTACCAGTGCAATGAATTAATTCTGAAAAGCAGAGCTAGAAGGAGCGTTAGATATCATCTAACCTAATGGTTTCACCTTGTATAAAAAGAAAGACTTTATGAGTTGTTTCAAACTTAGTGATAGCAGATACCAGGCTCCCCTTTAGGAGTATTGGTCTAATGCTCCCAAAAGAAGGGGTGAGTTTTGAACAGAAATTTAGAAAATAGAAAGAAATGGTGATATTGCCAAATACAACACAAACCACCATTTAAATTTGAATCTCATATGTAATACATAATTAGCATAAGTATGTTCTATGCAATGTTTGGAATATACTTATGCTGAGAATTTATTGACTGGTGAGTCAGAGAGCATATGTACTGTTAAACTTGCTAGATATTGCTAATTCTTTCTAGAGGGTTTAGACCTGTTTACCCTTCCTACCAGCTATGTGTGAAAATAAATTAACCTAATGCAGAATGTTTGCCAATCTGATTGGTAAAAAAAATGGTATCATAGTATTGCTTCCATCTTTGCTTCTCTAATTATAAGTGATTTGAGGGTTTCTCATGTGTTTATGAGCCACTGGATTTCCTTTGCTGAAAATTTTCTGTTCATATTTTTTGTGACCTCATTTTCTTGATGTTTTAAGTACATCATTACTCTAACTTACAAAATTTTTGTTCTGGGAAGTTAGTACTTTATCTATAATATGAATTGTAAATATTTTTTCTGATTTTGTTACTTACCTTCTGATTTCCTCTAATGTTTTTGGGCATGGACAAATATTTTGTTTTATTTTCAATGTGGTTGAGTTTATTAATTTCATGTGTATGCTTGGTTTGTGGATTTTAACTCACAGGTGAGAAGATTTTCCAGACACCTAGTTACAAGGAAATCTACTTATTTCCCTTGTCTTTTTATTTTTATACTTTTAAATCTTTGATGCATGTAGATTTTCTTCTGGTATGTGGAGTGAGGTACAGATTCTTTTTTTTCCCCCCAGATCAATACTCAGAAGTTTCAGAACATTATTATTTTCCTTATTCATTTGAGATTCCAACTTCATTATCTGCTAAATTTCTGAATATATCTGTGCAATTTTTGGCCTTTCAAATCTTTTCCTTTAGTCAGTATATCCACTGATACATTAATGTCATACATTTTATTTTTCTTTAGATTACAGTTTTACGCCTGGTGGGGCCCATCATCATACATGCTTTATTTTTCAAAAAGAACTTTTTTTGACTTTTTCCTTATGCAGCTTAGAATCCACTTTGTCTAGTTCCAAAAACAAAACAGACAAAATAATTTTAGTATTTTAAATTGGAATCCTGTTAGACGTATAAATAGAATAAGGGAAAATCCACATCTTTATTGAGTTTTTCTTTCCACATCAAGGTGCTGTTTTTTCTGTTTGTTCAGTACCTATTTGTGTGCCTAAATAGTATTTGAATGTGTTTTCTTTGTAAAAGTTTGTATGTCTCTTATTAAAGTTTTTTTAAGTATTTTATCTTTTTTAGTGCTGTTATGGATGAGGGTCTTTTCATTTATTATTCTTTCCAATTATTCATTGTTTGCATGTATGTTTGTTATGTTTAATGCCTATTATATGACGGATTTTTTTTTGTAGAACTTATTTTTTGTGACCAATTTCTCCATTTAATTTTCTTGGATTTTCCAGTATTTAATTATGTCCTCTGACAATTATCAGAAAAGTATTTTCTTCCCTTCCACTTTTTATACCTCTGATTCTTACTCCAGTACAATGTTTCACAATAATGGTGGCAGTGGGCATCCTTGTCTTATTCCAGATTTAAGTGATGTGGCTTTAGTGCCTCCCCAGTCAGCCTCTGCCAGCTTTCAGGTGGGTAAATAAGTATATATACTTATAACTCTCTATATGTAAATCCTTATATAGTAACCATCTATACTGTTGCTCTGCTTGTGTTTACCTCTGTACCTATTCATATCTATCTAACTTCTCTGTATCTGTAATATTTCTGTTCAGCACATTCATCTTGAAGAAGGGCTTATCTATGATGAAATATTGAGGGCCTTAAATTTCTGTACTTTATATAGGATCAATTGATATATGATAAACTGCACATATTTAAAGTATATCATTTGATGCATTTTAATGTACACATGTATTATAAACACATTACTCCAATAAGATAATAAATACATCCATCGCTCTTAAGCATTTACTCAAGGATCTTCGTAATACCTCCTTCCCGATGCTCTTTCCCTAAGCAGTCAGTGCTTTCTGTCACTATAGATTAGTTTGCACTTCATAGAATTTTATAGGAAAGGAATCATATGGTATATGTTCTCATGTTGTGGTGGAGTATGTCTCTGCTGTTTATTCCTTTTGATTACTGGGAGTAAGCCATTGTATGGATATACCACAATTGATTTGTCCATCCTACTCTTGACGGACAGAGGGGAGCCCGGAAATAGACCTATGGAAATAGAGTCAGTAAATACTGGACAAAAGAACAAAGGCAATACAATGCAGCAAGGATAATCTTTTTGACAAATATTGCCAGCATAGCTCGATATCCACGTGCTACAAAGCTGATGACAGACACAGATCTTACATCCTTCACAAAAACTAACACAGAATGGGTCACAGACCTACAGGTAAAACACACAACTGTAAAACTCTCAGGGAAACATGGCTGGCTTAGTCAGTCAAGTGATAATGCTTGACCTCAGGGTTGTGAGTTCAAGCTCTACACTGGATGTAGAGCCTATGTAGAAAAAAAAGAAGCAAGCTGTGAAACTCTTAGAAGATAACACAGGAGAGATAAGACAGGAGAAACATAGAAGATAACAAAGGAGAAAACCTGGATGACCCTGGGTTTTGTAGTGACTTCTAGATAACAATACCAAAGGCACAATCCATGAAAGAAATGATTTTTAGTGTGGAATTCATTAAAACATAAAAATTTCTCCTCTGTAAAAGACTATGTCAAGAGAATGAAAATGAGTTGAGCTATAGACTGAGAATATATTTGCAAAAGACATATCTACTAAAGGACTGTTACTTAAAAATCAACAACAAAACCACAAATAATCCAGTTGAGAAATAGGCCTTGGGCGCCTGGGTGGCTCAGTTGGTTAAGCAACTGCCTTCTGCTCAGGTCATGATCATGATCCTGGGGACCCAGGATTGAGTCCCTCATCTGGCTCCCTGCTCAGCAGGAAGCCTGCTTCTCCCTCTGACCTCTCCCCACTTATGCTCTCTACTTCATGTTTTCTCTCTCAAATAAATAAAATCATAAAAGAAATTTTTTTTAAAGAAATAGGCCTTACCAGTTAGCTCATCAAGAAAGATGGCAGTAGAGATGCCTAGATTCAGTCAGTTAAGCATCTGCCTTCAGCTCAGGTCACGATCTCAGGGTCCTGGAATAGAGTCCCACATCAGGCTTCTTGCTGAGCAGGGAGCCTGTTTCTTCCTCTTCTTGCTGCCCCCTTCTGCTTGTGTGCTCTCTGTCTCTCTGGCTTTCTCTGGCAAATAAATAAATAAAATCTTAAAAACAAACCTAGCAAATGAATATATGAAAGGATATTCCATGCCATATATGTTAGGGAAATTAAAATTGATACAAGATACTACTACATACCTGTTAGAATGGCCCAGATATGAATTCTGACAACTCCAGTTGTTAGTGAGAATGTGGACCATCTGAAACTCTCATTGCTGGTGGGAATACAACATGTAGCCACTTTGGAAGACAATCTGGCACTTTCCATCAAAACTCAATGTGCTTTTCTATACGATCCAGCAATTGCATTTCTTGGTGTTTACCCAAAGAAATTGAAAACTTGTGTTCACACAAAAACTTACACAGAGATGCTTATAACAGCTTACCCATAACTGCTAAAAATTGGGGACCAACCAAGATATTCTGAGTACATTCAGACAATGGAATAGTATTCAGCACTAAAAAGAAATGATCTATCAAGCCTTGAAAAAATGTGGGCCAATTTAAATTACCATTACTAAGTGTAAGAAGCTGATCTGAAAAGGTGTACGGCATGATTCCAAGTATATGACAGTGAAAATAGTGAAAAAAAAAGTCAATGGTTGCCAGAGGTTAGGACTGGAAAGGAAGGATAAGTAGGCAGAGAATTTTTAGAGCAGTGCAACTACTCTGTATAATATAATAATGATCAATACATGTCATTAGACATTTATCCAAACCCATACATCAAGAGTGAACCCTAGTACAAGCTATGGAGTTTGGGTGATTATGATGTGTTGCACAGTTGTAACAAATGTGCCACCCCTGGTGAAGGTTGTTGATAATGGGGGAGCTTGTGCATGCGCGACGGTAGAATATATATAGGAAATCTCTATACCTTACCCTCTATGTTGCTATCAATCTAAAACTTTGCTAAAATAATAGATTCCTTTAAAATAATTTATATTCATATGTTCAACCTTATTCAATAAGGGTTTATTAACTACCTACACATGACAAGGGACTATGGTAAAATAAGACATGGTCTACTGCAGTTACAGATGGTAACTCAAATGAGAGAGGAAAAATCATCAATCCCTTCCCAACTGGCCATCCAATTATGATTTTTTTCCTGTCTCTAATGACCATTGCAGTTGACAACAGTACTAGATTATTTTTCTGGGATGCGTGGTCCCTTTGGCCACACTGGTGTTCAAGCGCTTAAATCATTCCCTGTGCTACAATGAGACTGAGGTGGTAGGTAAAGCTGGTTTAATGAAATTTAGCTAGATTAATTGAGTGCTAACTATTTGCCAGGAAATGTTTCTCAGCATTAACATTGATTAACACATTTAATCTTCAGAACTGCCTTATGAGGAAGGAAATATTATTCTCCCATTTTTATACATGAAGAAACTGAGGCTCAGAGCTGGTAGGGTTGTGAAAAATTGTGAAGCATCTGAGATTTTATGTTACCTACAAGTTAACGACCGGGGTCGTCACAATTCCACGGATGCTGGTAGAAGTCATGAGATGTCTAGGTCAATGATAAAAAGCAGTTTTTTAAATCACAGTTATAGTAATAGAGCATCAGCATTTCTTACACCTGCTCTCAATCTCAGTCCCCACATGGTGACACACAGTGTACCAAGTGACACCTGCACATGCAGTGAGTTGTGCATGAAAGGACTCCCAGAGAACCTGAATCTCTTATAATGGGCAGTAAGCCTGCCAGGCTTTTCCTCCATATTCTAAGGTTGTTTGTTAGTTCAGAACAAAGAGCAGTCATTATGTTACCTATATGATGTGTAGAATCACAAGAAACTCATAAAGGATTTTCTCCCAACATAACGCACTTACCCAAGGTCATGAATAGTAAGACTTGGATTCAAACGGGGGCACTCCAGAGCTCCCATGCCAATCCACTAGACTCTACTTCTCTCTAGGCTATCAGAGCATCAGAAAGATGTGGGTGATTGAGTTGGTGGGGACGTACTTTGGAGGTCCAGAGGTCTAATCCAAAGTAGGAAAGTTCTCTAAGGCCATTGTGTTTTGGGTCATGTATCTAAGCTGAAGCTCATTACTGGAGGGAAAATAAACAGGATCAAGGGTCAGCTGATTAGAGAAAGAGTCTGGAAGTGAGTTGGGATATAAAGAAATAGAAATTGAGGTCAAGACTGACATGGCCACGATGAATGAGGTATGTGTCTGTTTAAAGGTGAAAATGTTCCTGCCAAACGGCTCAGAGTAGAAGATCAGCAGGCTTGGGAATTCAGGCCACAGACAGCCCCTTGCTGACCGCTCCCTCTCTCAGTGAAACCCCAACCACAGGGACACTTGGTGGAGGCACATCTCAGGGGGTGGTTTCAATGGCAGAGGCTCCGTGTTTGACAAAGTTCTAATCTAGGTTAGGGCTCAACGCCGAGGGCTCTTTGGAGTAAAATCATCTCTTTATTAATGAGATCCAGCCCCATCTCTCTGATAGAAATGATGGGAAAAGCTGTCCCTTTGGTGCTATTCAAATGAACGGGAGAGAACAGTGGGTGTTTTTAAAACTCTCTCCCTATCATACAGGGATGGAGCTCATTAGTGAGGGGAATGATTTTGCTGGGGAAAGGCTGTTATAATAAGAAAACATAACCTACTCAAGATGAACCAGATCCAAGTCAATTAGGTTGGGAAAAAAAAAGAGAGAGAGAGAGAGCAAGCGAGCTTCAAAAATACCACCTCTTTCCTTCCATTCATTTGAATAACAGCAAGGGGACATTTTAGTTTTTTAATCATTTTTTTTTTTTACTTGAATCAGTCTGGATCTCATTAATATAGGAATGATCTCACTTAAAAGACTTAGTGTTAAACTCCTGTTCATCTGAGATTAACCAAATCAAACATGATTTGACCAAAAAAGAAAAGTCTAAAGTATTATACCTATTTCTAATACATTGCAATCTGCTTTAAAAATAAAAAAAGAGTACACATGATATTTCTTATTCAGCTTCTTTTGATGTCTCTGGAATACATTTTCCTAGGTAAACTGGTATTGAAATTGCAGTGAAATGCGGCTAGCCACATGAAGTTACAGAAAAAGAGTGGATTAAAATAATTTACATGTGTATGAGGAGGAGGGTCTGGTAGGCAATGTGGACTGTGGAGGAAATGCATCTTTCATGGGAATGTATTTCCCTAGGATCTTCAAGGGATCCTGGCTGAATTCATCTCACTGTGCTGCCATGTCTGTATGTTTTCAGGTAAACACACTTATTTTGAAGTTTTCTCAATCTCAGTATTATTGGCTTTAGGGATCCAAATGTGTGGACGCCTTTGTTTTGGGGCTGCTGTGTGCATTACTGATGGTTTAGTGGTATCCCTGGCCTCGCTCCACCTCCAGATACCAATAACCTTGTCCCATCTAAGTGTGACAGCCAAAAATGTCTCCAGACATTGCCTAATGTCTCATTGGTGCAAAGGCACATTTTCCCTAATGATAACCATTCATTTAAGGTAATCCTGGCAAGAAAGCAAAAGGAAGAGTAGTATATATAATAATACTCACATTTAGGATGAATTTATCATCCTGGCTTCGTTCCAAAGGTTTCTCTTGAGTACATTTATGTCTCTCCTTGTCCCAACTTGTATGCTTCCCCAATCCATGGTAATTTGCTCTCTCCCCTCAATCCTAGCTAAAGGACTCTTCCCACCTTGACTTGGTTAGGTACTTCCCAGTGAGGGGTGGGATGCATCCTGAGGTCACACATTCTCTGGAAGAAAACCACGTGTAGCAAAGAACAGAGTCATTGGAAATAGCCATACCACATTTTTTTTTATTCTTGGCTATGTTATTTCTTAGGTATAGTCTTTGAATAATGTTGAGCCTTTTTGATAGTAAATAAGAATGCTGGCAAACACATAACCATGGCAGAGAGATGGAGAGAGAAAGGAGAAGAAAGAGCCTGGCTTCTCCTCTGCATGTGCCTCTAGTTCTCTTACTGGGGTCCCCGAGAGCCACACCCAGACAGAAGCCAGTTGATGGAGCAGGACGTGGAGAGGAGCCCTCCAGGAGACAGCCACGTATGCCAGAGTGAGGAGTGTGTCTGGGATTAAATGCAGTTAAGACGGGCATCCATACCCAACAGCATGGGTAAGCTCATTTCATGTTAATTGCTTCTTTTTATGGTAGTTCTACCGGTTTTTCTACAGTTAGAAACCACTGTTAACAATTGAGTAAAATATATAGGGAACAAGACCTGGCAGTCACTAGCATTATTTCTTACTGGCCTAAGCCATCCAGAACCAGAACAAAATTCAAGAGAGCCTCCTCATATGTCTCTATAGAAAGAGCTGTTTCTAACAGGGAAGGAGCTTTCCCGACATGAGGCTCTAGGACAGGGGTTAGCTAACTTTCTCTGTTTAGGGACGGTTAGTAAATCCCTCACACTTTGAAGACTATACTGTGTCCATTGTGACTAGTACTCAGTTCTACTGTTGCAGTTCAAAAAAACACTATAGACAATCCGTAACAGAATAGCTATAGCTGTGTTCCAATAAAACTTTATTTATAAAAAAAAGTGGGCTAGACTTGGCCCACAGGCTGTAGTTTGCCAGCCCCCACGTAGGGCTAAACAATGTGTCCCCATCTATCCAAAGACAGTAGTTCTATTGGATTTCCCTGTGTGCATGCATTCATTAGTTTGAAGTCATTATTTGCGTGTGGGGGGGGTAGATTTGAAGTAATGAAGCATTTTTTAAAAGATTTTATTTATTCATTTGAGAGACAGACAGACAGACAGAGAGCATGAGAGGGAGAGAAGCAGAGGCAGAGGGCGAGAGACAAGCAGACTCCTCAGGGAGTGTGGAGCTCAATCCCAAGACCCTGAGATCATGACCTGAGCAGAAATCAAGAGTCTGAAGCCTAACAGACTGAGCCACCCAGGCGTTCCTGAAGCATTTTTTTTGTCTAACGGTCCATGTTTAATGTAAGCATAAGAGTTATATTATTCATACTTAAAAATATATCATTGACCAAGAGATTATCAAAAAGTATTTAAAGTGAGAGACCTAATTGCAAAGGAAGAAAATGATTTTCCTCAGGGTCTGTGTTTCTTCTTCTGCAGAAGAGCACATCAGTTTCCTTGGTAAATTCACAGCTCAGCTTTGTCCCACTCTTAGTATTCATGCACGCTCCTAATGGATTTACAATTGCAAATCAGCCTTGTGCTGGAGCAGGGGATATTTTAGACTGTGTTTATTATGTCTCTGGTGTGACTGCACACACGTGTGATGATCACTGTTTCCTCTCCCAGAACAATTAGCAGTGGGCCGGCCTCCCATTGTTGGTATTAGTGTTGGATCTCTGATGTGGAGAAGCAAATAGGCTCGCTTCTCACTTTCCGTTCACAGTATCCCTTGTTTTTGCAGCGAGGAAGCAGCTTTCTCTCATGGGAATACATGAGGTGCAGTGTTCATTTACATCTGTCTCCACTCAGGACGTTGAAGGAAATCTGACACACACTCGCACCGGGCACCAGCTGGTCTAAAAACGTAAGAGGAGTCTGCTAGACGTGCCCAGGTTATGCACAATCTCGTGTCCTGTTCCTACTTCATGCAGCCCCTGCTTGCTCCCAGCTCTAGGAGCTTCTCCCTCCTGCCCTCAGGTCTACTGTGGGGCCCATGGCAGCTTCCCCTCCGGGATACCAGTCTGGGTGACCTCCCCGATGCTGCCTTCCTCAGACAGGGCAACACAGTCTGGGGATTGCCGCCGTGCGTTTGGGCTTCGGACAGATCCAGGTTGCCTGAGGCCCTGTACCGGCTCACGGTGTTCCTTGAGGCGAGTCTCTGAGTCTCAGTACCTGTTTCTTCTTTGGTAAAATGGAAGTAATGGCACCTCATATGAACTGAACTATATCCTCTTCAAACATTTATAAGTTAAAGCCCTAACCCCCAGAACCGCAGAATGTAAGGTCCTAGAGATGGGACCTTTGAAGAGGTAATTGGGTGAAAATGAGGCCATTAGGTCAGACTCGAATTCAGTATGGCCGGGGGCTCCTGCGTCGCTCAGTCGATTAAGCGTCTGCCTTGGGCTCAGGTCATGATCCCAGGGTCCTGGGAGTGAGCCTCACGTTGGGAATCTCTGCTCAGCAGGGAGTCTGTTTCTCCTGCCTCTCCCCTTGCTTGTGCTCTCTTTCTTTCAAATAAATGAATATATATAAAATCTTTAAAAAAAATGTTAATTCCATATGGCTGATGTGCTTCTAAGAAGAGGTTAGGACACAGACACACACACAGAGATCACCATGTGAGCACACAGGGAGATGGCAGCCATCTACAAGCCAAGGAGAGAGGCCTCAGGACAAACCGACCCTGGTTACACCTGGATTTCAGACCTCCAGCCTCCAGGACTGTGAGGAAAGGGAACTCTTTGTTTTTTAAGCTGCCCCATCTGCGACGCTCTACCATGGGGCAGCTCTAGTGAATTAATGCAACACCCAGCTTACAGGACCGTCTTAAGTCCATTAGTACATAATGCATGCACGGTGCATGCCTGTTTTCGTTTTGTCTCCTCTTCCTGTGAAGGTCTGTCCACAGTTTGAGAACATACATGTGAGTCTTAGTGGGAAACAGGACCCAGCAGAGTGGTCATCCCCTTTCTGATGAAGGCCTCCAGAGACATCGTCCTCACTTCCTGCTGTGTGGCCTTCCGATGTGAGCAGATTCCTCTGTTCGTGTTCTTTATTCATGCAAAAGGACACTGACATCCTGTACCTCTTTTCCACTGCCCCCACTCAGCCTTCCGGAAGTTCTAGAAGTTCTACAAGGGTGATGGTTGAATATAACATCATATGTGTGCTGGAGTTTACTTTATTGAGGCTGAAGGAGGCCCCATGTTGAACTGATCATCCTGTGATAGGATGTCAGATGCCTCCACCTCTCCCTGTCACTACTGAGGGGTGCAGCCTTCTCTGCTAAAGCCGCCCCTGGAGCCCGGGTCCCTGCGTCAACCCTTCATGCTCACAGACAACTATTTTGGTGGTTTTTTTGCACTTACGTACCAGACCTCACAAGGTACATCAAGATAGCAAAGACATTCTTTAATTAGGTTACTTTCACCCGCTGGCCGTGTCTAACAGAGGTTCTATTTACAATCTTGCCAAACACCACAGAATCAATCAACAGGACCTAAATTTACTTTTCCAAAAGATGCTATTTGAACGAGATTTACATTTGAAAGTTTGTGTTTGCATTTCCTTGCAGTCTCCCTCCCTTGTTCATTCTCTCCAGTCAACCGGACCCTCAACAAGAATATCAGCTTACACAAGCTTCCCTGAGGTTTGAGGATGTTACTTTCCCTGCCCCCTCTGCACACATTAATAGTCTTTAAAAAAAAATTGAGGAGCCCTGTGCCAGGGAAAATGACTGAGCTACAAGTCAGAGGACTCATTTTTGCAAAACTAGGGTCGTGTGTCCCAAAGCAGATGATGCTAGAGGGTGAAGGACAGCCAGCATTTATGAAGGCCCTACTAAGTGTGGGGCACTGTGAAACCCTTCCCATTTCCTATCTATCAGCACAAAACAATCTTGTGGGAATATACATCAATCTGCTCTGCAATCCAGCATATTCCTGCAGCAGGAATTTGCTCCCATCCTGTAAGTAAAAAAGGAATAGAGTCTGCAGAGTGCAGAAGAGGGGTCTGGTTCATATGAGGGTTCCCCCCCCCTCCTGTATATTAAATTTCACACTACTAAGTGGATCACAGCATAGGAAACAGTCCTGTATCCTAGATATCTGTCTTCTCACTGTTCTTTATCTTGGCTCAGTTTCTCTACCCACCCTTTCTTGAAAGTACTTATTTTGTGGTCCCCAGTCCGGATACATTTTTTCCCTCAACCTTCCTCTACACTCCCTCTTCCATCAGGAACTTCTACTTTCTATTATAGGTAAGAGGTCTGGCTTTCGTGATGGCATGCTTTACCTGTTAGAATTCAGCGCACCTTTTGTAAAGGGCAGTAACACTTATATATATTTAGGGGTTTGGTTGCAAACTTACATACCTTTTGAGTTGTTAGCTTTTTATGCTATTTCTGCCATAAGCCCTGTTATTTTTAGTGTGTGACTTCGCAGAATGCAAGGTTTTTCCAGAGCACGTGTATCACATTATAACAGGAAGTATTTGAAATATGAGGGAGTTGATACATGCAGAAGTCAGGTGGCCTTCACAAAGACTCCTGGCTGGGAAGGCGATGGGCTTGATTTCAGCCAGGTACCTCTGTCTGCTTTGGAAGTCTTAGGGCCAGTCCCCAGAAGGTGTGGTTGCCCTGTGTCCTCAGGTTGGAAGGCATGGGACTTGGGAAACTGTACTCAGTGGCTTCAATCTTCCTGGGGCCTCAAACCAAAGGATATTACAACCATTTTAATAGAAAAATCAATAAAATAAAAATCAAATGAGATGCACATATCACGCCTTTCCTCGTCGTAGGTGTTGAATTTGCTAGCAACAATATAGAAAAATGTTCTATGAGCAGAACCTGGCACGTAATAGATGCACAATAAAATGGTAGCTGATATTTGGATCTAAGGAATTTTACTGATATTTAATGCTTGGAACATGAGGAAAATAAACATCATTAGTCAGAGTCCCCACATTCTGTCTTGGCTTATCCAGTGAAAACTACCTCCTACAATACAGATTTCTTTATTTTAAGGATAAAAATGATCAACATAAACCTTCCCTGAATGTGGTGACCTTGGTTTGTGGAGGAAGCAAAATAACCTCAGGATGCATGGGACCCCTTAAATCAAGCGCTATTTTTTTTTGTCTTAAAGAAAATTATTGTGTTAATACTATAATTTAAGTGTGCCTATTTTTACATCATGTATATAAATGAAATTACAGTATTTTCTCCTATATCTTGTTCCCTAAACCTCATTCAGCAAGCTAAAGGTACATGTCAAAGAGAATGCTGTCCCTTAAGATTTTGGTCCAGTGAGAAGTAGGGCTTCCGGATATAAGGACTTAGATCAGCACACAGGTACTGTTCTTGTTTTCTGGGGCCAAATTCTGGCTTCAACACTGTGCCAGATTCTTCACTCTGGGCACGTGATATCCCATCCCTCCTCAAAGACTCAGTTTCCCTCCCTCCACACAGAGGATCTGGTTTCCACCCTGTGGCATTCTTTGTGGATTAGATGAGTGACAGTATGGAACCGTGTTCCTTTCTTATAAGGAAACACAATACTAATGACATAGACAACCCTTGTTTATGGTGACATGGTGACATGGCCATGGCAAAGGACTGTGTTACATGGTTTATGAGCATCACCACATCAAATCACCCACTCTTCTCCCCCACTGGATGGTACAGGCTGGAAGGGAGTGCCATCACCTGTTTCTGTGGAGTGTTATTGCTTACGAAGGACATGGATGCATGTCCATGTAAAAATTAATGTTCTCATCACAACAGACTCCTCTAGCAGAAACAAGTGGGTACCTGCCATCATGACAGAGATGGCTGAGGGGTCCCAGCGGGGAGTGGGTGCCGCTGATGGAGATACGGGCTTCTCCCCACACCCCGTTCTACCTGAAGAAGGACGCGGTGAATCTTGCGCGTTCCAATGACTCGAGGAGGCAGGGGAAACCCACCTGAAATGCAGCACTGGCACCAAGACAAATACCCCTCATCAAAGGAAAAGTGAAGATAGTCTGCCCCCTTCCCTAAATATACAGCTGGTGTCCTCTGAGGACTGACTCTCATCTGAAAGCCTGAGTTAGTAAATAGTTTAAGAGTCACTGTGAGGATTGATTGGAAAGTGTACATGGCACATCTGAAACCATACACTGAGTGCCATAAGTGGTGGTTGTGGGCAGGGAAACTTGGTCAAGGCTACTCATCTCTAGTGCCGGACACCTCCTTCCCTTTCTCGAACTCCCTGTTTTCCTTCATTCTGAGCTTCCTTCTCCTGCTCAGAGTGGGCTGGACCTTGGGCTGCTCCTTCCTGCCCTCTCAGACCCCACAACTTATTCAATGAGAATGAAAGAGTGTGCCAGAACATCTACTCCTGCTTAAGAGGTGATAATCGCTCCGTTCATTGGAAGCTGACTACGAGCTAGGAATTTTAGAGATGACAAAACATTAAATCCTCCTAAGCAATGCCATGAGGAAGACATTACCATCCCCGTTCTACAGATAAGAAAACCAAGGCTCAGAGACAAAGCCAATATTAAGGCTTAGGTCAAAAATACATCCTTTATTCATGCACTTAATGCCCATTAATAGGTCCCTACTATGTGCCAGCAAGTGCTCTGGGTGTAGGGGGATTTTCAGCTCCCCACCTTAATTGTGCTCATAACCCAGTACACTGGCCTTTGATGTCCTTATGGCTCTCCAAAGGCTGAGTGGTGGCAGGGTTAACATGCTCTGTCTCCCATGTGTCATGTTTGCCTCCAACATTCACTGGCCGAACAGCCAGGAACTTCTCCCAGAGGAGCTGACTCTAATAGAGGAAGGAATACCTACCTTTGATTTAATCCAGAAGCTTATGAAATATTAGACTTGGAAGGAGACTTAGAAGTAACTTAATCCACTGTTTTGTTTTCGTTCTCTCAAACTGTCCTGCTCTGAACCATCAGGGTTTCTCGGAGGCCCTCAGGGATCCCGAGGGTAAGTATAGTGGCAGTGCAACCAAGTCAGGGGTTGGGCTCATGAGCAACGGTGCTCACAGCATGCCCCCACCTGCCCATCTATGCTTCAAGGAATAGTCCTGCCCTTCTATGATCCCGGGGTTAGGCTTTCATGATTGCTCTCTTTTAAACCAGGCTACCTACTCCCACCAGAAAAAAGACAAAAATTTGACATTCCCTGATCTCTCCACCCTTTGTTCTACTGATGCTGCAGCCCAGACCAGAGTTCCAAAGTGCCCTGCCCCATGCTGCACAGTGTGTTACTGCTCCAACAGAAATATTTCTACTGCAAAGCATAATTCAAATCAATGTAAGTTTCAGGAATGATTACCAGCCCTCAAGTCATGCCACAGAGCACAGAGCAGTCTTCCCTGGACCTAGAGGGCTGGGCTTCTTCTGAGCTGTCTTGTTCTTGCCTAGTTGCAATAATTACTCGGCACAAAGGGAACCACAGGAACGATAGACTCCATCCAATGGATGAGGTGGAGACATGTTGCATGCGATGTCTCTCTTCTCCCTGGGAAAGATCAAAAACACGTAAAAAGTTAAGCTATAGATCCAGAGGCTCAGTATTATTCCATTTCTTGTCCACTGGCCCTCTGGTCCATACCAGGTGTTATTCCAGACACCAAATGACCCCTTCAAGGTTTTTGTTCTCAAGGATCTCAGTGTTTCTGGAGGATTGGGCTTGTCAACAGAAGATAAAGCAGAGGTTGACTGTTGAAGGGAGGGGAGCTAGGAGGTCTTTACGGAGAGCAAGAACCTTAGGTGGGTTTTCATGCTAGAATAAAGTGAGGATAGTAAAGTGTACAACATAAATTTCAGGGTTCTTTATTAAATTTTATGAAATTGGGCCATCTTTGCATTTGCATATTTGATTTAGGAATTACAAAAACCCAGGGATTGAACAGGCCACCCACTAATCCACTTACAGTTTCATTCGATACGGATGACCAAAGATCCAGCATTCACCATTTTTGGTATCAAGGCCTGAAGTGTTTTCATTAGTTGTGTGTCTGGTGCACCCAGAATCTCAGTCTCTCAGGAGTAGGTGGAACCCAGAAGATGCGAGCATCTTCTCCAGCCCAAGTATTCCCTGGAGAAACTAAGATTCTGTTACAGGGAGCTGAGTCCTAAGATGACTGAATTTATTATCTGTTCTTATGGGAATCCAAGTGCCTCATCATCTCGAGTCAACCTTGTTGTTCTCTCTTTAAATTTCATTTTAAATAAACATTTTAGTATGAAAAAGTGTTGATTCCCTGTTTCTGGGTGTTGCCAGAGGATAGAAAGGAGGGGAAGGAGAGCTTCTTGTTGAATGCATACAAAGTCATAGTTGTACCAGATGAGTGAGTTCCAAAGATCTGCTGTATAGCACAGTTCCTGTAGTTAGAGACACAGTGTTGTGTACTTAAAGACTTGTTAAGGGGGTAGATCTTATGTTAAGTGTTTTTACCATAAGAAAGAAAGAAGAATGAAAGAAAGAAAGAAAAAAGAAGGAAGGAAGGAAGGAAGGAAGGAAGGAAGGAAGGAAGGAAGGAAAGGAAAGGAAAGGAAAGGAAAGGAAAGGAAAGGAAAGGAAAGGAAAGGAAAGGAAAGGAAAGGAAAGGAAAGGAAAGGAAAGGAAAGGAAAGGAAAGGAAAGGAAAGGAAGAAAGAAGAGAGAAAGGGAGAAAGAAAGAAAAAGAAAGAAGGAAGGAAGGAAAGAAGGAAGGAAAGAAGGAAAGAACGGAAGAAGGGAAGAAGGGAAGAAGAAAGGAAGAGGGAAGGAGGGAGGAAAAGAAAACTTTGGGAGGTGATGGATATATTTATTACCTTGATTGTGGTGGTGATATCATGGGTGTATCCAAATTCCTCAAAATGTGTATATTAAATATGTGCAGTTTTTTTTATATATGAAGTCCATCTCAATCAAACTGAAAAGCAACTTTAGTTTTGAAATTTCTAAATTAGCTCTTTGCTCCCTCACAACATTTGACTTTGTATTCAATAATATTTGAGTGATTTCTAAACACCAGTACTGGTGTCCCATTACTTCTTAAGTCCTCACATCTCCTCTGAGAGGCAGAGGGTGTCCATTCCTTTAATAGATGAGGAGATTGAGGCTCACAAAGGCAATGCCTTGACTTGATGAGTCCTAGTATAACAAAATCCCAAATCTTCGATTTGGAAGTTCATGCCCATGCCACTCTTCCATGAAAACACCATCACAGACACCACACACCACACACACAACACACCATACAAAATATACACCACACACACACACACACAGAGAAAAACTAGGAAGTGTATATTTGGATGGAGGTTGTAGATTCCCATAGATGTTGTGTTGAAGGGTGACAGATGTAGAGGGATAAGGACCAGAATATTCATTAAAAATAAGCATTAATTGTATTACTATACAGGCTCAGGGTATGGGGATTTCTTGTTGCAAACAGTGACACCATGTGCAGAGAGGAGAGAGAATGGCACAACTTCCAGATACATTAGGAAAAAAAAAGAACAAGGAAAATTCTCTACAATTTTTCTTCTCTCTCTAAGGAGAGTTTACTCTTGACCCCATAATGTAGAAGCTTCCAAGGAGGCATTGTCTGGCTCCAGCCTAAGTGAGCAGCCATGCTCTTTTCAAGAAGTCTGATAAAGACAGATGTCTTGAACAATATCAATGGCCTAATGTGAGGAACTAGGCAGTGCTGTTGAAAGTTCATGGATGCTCCAGTCCCGGAGGGGGAGACACGTGGCATTCAGATACGGCACAGACAAAAGTACCACCTGCTCATCGCCCATCATAGGAATGATTGCATATGTGTGTGCGTGTCTGTGTGAAGTCTTATTTACTGTTTGTCACTGGATCCAAGACAAACAAAGGATCCTCTGCCAAGTGACATTGTCTACATCAGAAGGCACTTCCCATCTCTCATTAAGTTAAGGCTTAAATAGAACTTCCACTGGAAAGCATTCCCTGGCTCCTCAAGTTATGTTTACATCTCTCTCTTAGATACTCCTATATCACTCTGTTCTTCCCCCCATCCTGGAACTTGACAGGATATCCTGTTTTTTTGTCTTCATAATACTGGAAATTTTAGCTCAACTGAAAATCTTGTGTCATATTCAGGATGGCACCCCTAGGAATCACCACAGTGTATATACTAAAGCTAAGCAACTTGTAACTTTTTATTGAATAAATGGATGAACAAATGAATGAATGAATTAGCTCAGGTATACATGGTGAGCTGGGATATTTTAGCAGCATTACGGATGGACAGACATGGGTAAAAGGGACATGGTTAAGAATACAATGTTTTCATTAACCATGCATTACATATGTGTCCATATTATGCCCTTTCTGTAGATGGTCAAGAGTGATATGGAAAAATGACAAGGATAAAATCCTTAGCATTTTGGTGCACATTAACCCTGCTCCAATTGTCAGCACTTCCATTTCTTTGCTGAAGGATGCCTTAAACCATCAGAGCCCACCTTGCCCAAGTGGACCTCAGGCTAGAAGGGACTGCATGCAGCCAACCCTCATCAGCATGGGTGAATCCACACCCCATGTGGGATAACCTGGGTGGATTATGATTTTGTAGTTACCTTGGTGGTAAGCTATTTGTTGACATCCTTTCCTCTGACTTATTTCCCTATTCTCCTGAAGGTGTTTCCCGGGATCACCACTCTTCCAAACTGTGTTTGTACTATGAACATGCTTTCCTGTAAGCACAGAAGAAAGGAAAGTGGACAGCACTTGTCGTATGGAGCCCTACTCCAGGACTGAAAGTCTCTATTTTTACTGAGAGCTGAAAAGCAACTTTAAGGAAGGCTTGGGGCAGGCACCCTGCAGAAAGATGGTACTATCCCCTGTGTGGAGGGGATGGGGTGAACGTGGGAGAGGGAGATGAATTAGGTAGGAAACTGGGGAAATAAGGCAGGGCTCACACAATCTGGCCCTGCACTTCCGAGGGAGACTTAGTCACCTTCTCCTCAATAACATGCACAAACAGACACCTGCACATATACTTGGTTGAATCAGTTCTCATTGGGGAAGATGGAAGCTCTTCATCATGAAGCTAAACACACAGGGACACAAACCTTTCTTGAACATGGAGGCATAGTTCCTGTATTTCAGAAGTGATGTGGCCCCACATTTCATTATCTAGAAAGAGATGATTCCAGTCTCATCTGGGGCAAGCAGGCAGCACGTAAATTCATCCTGCTCCTAACTTATAGTCATTCTCAGTCCTTCTCTGAAAAAAGTGGGACTTTTGAACATGAATAATTGGAAAAATGGGCAGAATATATATAAGTTGCCAAGTGCTTCCCTAGAGGAGCAGGACAAAGGCTCATTCATTCCACCCCTGCATAAAGCACATGTATATGGTGACATCTGTCCTTGCACTGTGGACTCTGAACACCAACTAGTGAAGCCACAGGATGACCCAGGGAAATGTCGAAGCACTATCAACAAAAACCTAAAGAACTTCTTCATGTGAACTTGCCTGCCTCCCTCATAAGGCACTGGAACTCAAAGGAGAAAAACATGCAGTATCAATTTACTGCTCCTGATACTAATCAGACAGAGCAGGCTTCAGCTTCCAAAAATCAAGCCATGACGAGTTCTTCCAAGAACAGCTGAAGATTGGACATGGACATTCCTACAAGTACACACATGCCCCCTTGGCCACCTGCCCAAATTTGACACCAGATCTTTCCTCGAAGAGAATTTCCTACCACAGCAACACTGGTTCTTTCTTCCTCAGGCACCTGCTTATAATAGGATAGGGACAAGAAGAGAGGACATTTATGTAAAGTCTGTCTTATCCCTAGTCAATCACATTGATGTTTTTAACTTTCAAAATAGCCCAACTATTCACAGAATAAAAATCTATATGGCTTAGGCCTATAGGCACATTGAAGCACCGTCCATTTCCAAACCAGTTCCAACCAGGCACTCTGTGATGGCACAGAGAATGTAACTTGAAGACCTGACTTTATGCCTTTTTGGAATGTTCTTATTTCAATCATATCTTTGAAAGGAACCAGGCTATCCTCTATTATTGATCAAACCAGCCAATTTATTCTCAGGGGTAATCACAAAATCTGAATTAGGCTTTTGGTGGTTCTGAACTTGAATTCCACATTTTGGTGAGAATGCCTGTGGTTGCATTCTCACCAAATTCAAAGAGGAGAAAACTACCTCCATGAGTTTCTACACACATGTGTGCGCACACACACACACACACACACACCCAGGATAATGGACAAACTTACAGAATCAAGGACAACAAGTGGAGAATGGCCATATCAGAGACTGGAAACAGAAGTGGGGATATTGTTGGAAGCCCAGCAGGATTCCCTTCCTGACTTGGCTCCACAAAACAAATATGCTCCATCCATCTCTTTGTCTTCAGCTGAACACTCAGGCAAGTGCATAACATACAGGACAGCTGTGAAGCCCCCAAGCTACATGTTTCTTATTTATTCATTTAGCTCCACCCCAGTGTGGAACCCAACATGGACCTTGAACTCACGACCCTGACAGCAAGACCTGAGCTGAAATTAAGAGTTGGATGTATAACAAACTAGGATCCCAACACGTTCCAATTTAAGCAACCAGCCCTGAGCAGTGTTTCTCAATCCTGCCAACTGAGCACTCTTTGCCTGTAGACTGTAGGCTCTGATTTCAAGGCAAGTGGTTGATAAAGCACATTAATACCATCCTCTATGCTCCAAACACGTAGAAATATTAGATGACACATATATGTTATCTGACAAGTGTTAGGTGAGTTCCAAAGACAGAAAGAAACCATGCAGGGGACAGAAATGAAGAAGAAACCTAGAATCTTGAGCTTATGGTCTAAACTGGAGAATCTGGAGCAGAACTCAACTACACAAACTAGCTTACTGAACACCATGGCACCTCTAGGTATAAGAGTCTAATATACAAACCCAAAAGTAGCAGAAGACAGTAAAAGTTTATACAGCAAAGAATTGCCCGTTCTGTAAAGTGAGACTAGACTATCTCAACCCACTGACCAGAAGCTTGCTGCCTATTCCAAGTCATGGTGAAAACATCAACTAATTAGAGACAAGAACCCCAAAGGTACATAGTAGTAAGTTGATAATTCAAATAGAACAAACCAAGGAATATAGAAACCTAATTCAAGGTCTCTCAATTTGATTCATAACCAGTGAACTTTGTAGGTCCAATCATAGACAAATCCAAAATTTCCCAAAAAAGGCAATTCCATACCCCAGGCTATGCAGGGAAAAGAATATCCACTGAAGATAAAGGCCTTGGAAATTACCTAGAATACAATAATTACAAAATATACAACACCACATATAATACCTACAAATTAAAAAAAATGGGAAAATTTATTCCTATGGGACCATGTAAAGTTGTAAAGTCTGAAAGGTACTTATAATAAAAATATTTAATATATTCAAAGATATCAAGGAACACTATCCATAAACAAGACATTCAGGAGGAAAGCAGTAAGAAATCCTAGATATCAAAATATAATCTTATTGAAAAATTTATTTTTAATTTTAATAACTGAGTAAAATAGTAGGCTCAACACATAAAATGATAGAATTAGTAAATTGGAAGGTATAGGAATGCTAAAAGTATTTAGAAGGATTAAGCGAGAGAAAATATGAAAAATAAGTTTAAAAATATAGAAGCTCAAACTCCTCTATTTGAAGTCCAAGGTGCAAAGAAGAGAGAATTGTGGAAAAACAATTTCTGCAGTATATCTAGAAATGAACATGAGGGTGCCTGGATGACTCACAGGGTTAAGCCTCTGCCTTCGGCTCAGGTCATGATCTCAGGGTCCTGGGATGGAGTCCCGGGTTGGGCTCTCTGCTCTGCGGGGAGCCTGCTTCCCCCTCTCTCTCTGCCTGCTTCTCTGGCTATTTATGATCTCTCTCTCTCTGTCAAATAAATAAATAAAATATTTTTTAAAAAGAAAGAAAGAAATGAACACGAGCCATGATTTATTTAGAAGGGTCTGAGTCAATAGATATGCCATTTTTCCCCCTTATATTTTCCATTGATTCTGCCTGAACTTTAAAAGAAGCCCAGACGTCCACCACCATCTTGTGACTCTTAAGTAACCTTAAAGCCATTGAAACAGAAGCATAACAGGAGGCCAGGTCCCTGAGTATATTATGGAAGCTATCCTACAGGCCATGGTCTGCCTGATCCTGATTTTCTTGTTGAATGGGAAAATTAATTCAGCCCAGATTAGTCCAAGCCACTGTTTTGAGGGACACTCTATTACTCATAGTTGGCATTATTTTTATCATATTCTGAAAATAGATTTTCAGGCATTTAAAGACTAACAGAATTCTAGCCATGATCTTCATTGAAAGAGTCACTATTGGGGCGCCTGGGTGGCTCAGTTGGTTAAGCTACTGCTTTCGGCTCAGGTCATGATCCTGGAGACCCAGGATAGAGCCTCACATCAGGCTTCCTGCTCCGTGGGAAGCCTGCTTCTCCCTCTCTCAGTCCCTCTGCTTGTGTTCCTTCTCTAGCTGTGTTTCTCTCTGTCAAATAAATAAATAAAGTATTTTAAAAAAAAGAGTCACTATAGCAGATACCTTAGTAAGAAAATTAAATCACGAGAAATGGGAAGAAAGAAATAAGGATTATTAAACACTTTGGTAACGCCTATTGGAAATGCTAAATCAGAATCGCTTTTGTTTTATAATAATGATATTTAACATAATTATTATAGTATACGATATATAATATAGTTAATAATGCTTATTATAATATATATAATATTATTACTGTTAATCATCTGGGCATAAAAATGGGTTAGAACTAAAATACTAGATAATAACTGGGATTTGGGGGAATGAGTGGGATTCACAGTGAGTTAAAAGGTATTTTTTTTAAGATTTTTATTTATTTATTTGACACAGAGAGATCACAAGTAGGCAGAGAGGCAGGAAGAAGCAGGCTTCCTGCTGAGCAGAGAGCCTGATGTGGGCCTTGATCCCAGGACCCTGAGATCATAACCCACTGAGCCACCCAAGCGCCCGAGTTAAAGGATTTTAAACTCTTCATCTTTTGGGGGGGAATAATAGACATTTTAATTTGTTTTGGACTTTGTTTAAAGATGTAAATTCAAAATGTAAGGGTAAGTGCCGCCGAAATGTCGGTGTTCTTCTGTTCCTTCTCATCCTTGACTATTACCCTACACATCTGCAGAGATCCATTCAGTGTGCACACCTGGTTCATACAGCCCTGGCCAGAGAGCAGAACTACAGGGTAGAACCACAGTACCAGCAGCCCCCTCCTGAGATGGCCATGGAGGCAGGGACTTGCAGAGAAGACAGTGACGGAGCATCCAGCCCCCCTGAAGAGGATCTTCACTGTCTGTGACCACAGGCAGTGAATTTCTCTATCATTGAAAAGTTGTGTGATTCTGGATAAGTCACATCACTTCTTTAAACCTTGCTCCTCTCTTTTATGCAATAGTGTTAACCAACACCCCATTTCCCATTTGTAGGGTTGACTTGTAAAATGTAGTAGTGAATGTAAATAATCCTTATAAAGAAGTGCTGTGCTTGAGGCGCCTGGGTGGCTCAGTCGTTAAGCGTCTGCCTTCAGCTCAGGTCAGGGTCCTGGAGTCCTAGGATCAAGATCCACTTTGGGCTCCCTGCTCAGTGGGAAGACTGCTTCTTCCTGTCTTGCTCCTTTTGCATGTGTTCCCTCTAGCTGTGTTTCTCTGTGTCAAATAAATAAAATCTTTAAAAAAATAAAATAAAAAATAAAGAAGTGCTGTGCAAACTTTATGTGATATTGTTCTTTTATACACCAGTGCTCTTTGGGAGTCTTTTCCAACCCAGAAATGAGACTTCCTTCCAGAATAAAAACCAACTGTTAATCTTCGTACAGAATTTTGCACTTCTCTCTCGAGTGTCATGTATGATACTTAAGTAGATGTTCAATGAACTCCGTTGGAGCCATCCACACTTGTGATAACAGAGGGAAATGACTGACAGGGAATTGCTGGCTTCCTCCAAAGGAGAAAGGAAACTTAAGAACTTCTGAGGAAGAGAATCATCTACTTCAGGCAGTGGGAGTGAATCAGAGAAAAAAAATGGAGGAAGCCCAGCCCCTGGCCAAGTGAGTGTTGGGTGCGGTTGTGGTTGGCATGCTGGCCCGTGGTCTTGTGTCCTCTGAGAAGAGGCAGAGGGGAGTTTTCTTCTTCTTCTTTATTTTTTCTGCTGACACATCTCTTATTTAAAGTGACATAAATTTTACTCACTGTTTTTGAGAATGATTGTCTAAAAAAAACCCAGCTTGTTTTACTTTTTGTACTTTGAATCTTCCTAATTCATTCTCTCTTGGCTTGGAGCGCCTTCTGGAACAGAAAAGGTGCCAGGCATTGGCTCCTGCTTGTGCCGCCTGAGTCTGCCATGGTGGCTGAACCTCTGAGCCCCACAGGGAACCTTCCAGAAGAGTCCCTTTGTGTCACCCAGCAAGTAGCCTTGGTCAGCTCCCTTAGCTCCTGGCTTCTGCTTTCATGACTCTCTACCACAAGAAATTCAGTCTCTTCTTCTCCCTGTGTGAGTTTGTTCAAGGCTCCCTCCTCCCTGTTACCATTCAACCCCATGTAAGACTTTGTCAGGGTTTTGTCATTTCTTCCCTGACTTGGCTGCTCTTTTGTGAGTTGGATCAGTGACTCAGTGCTTATCTCCTAGCTTCTCTGACAGAAAATGGTCATTGTTGCCATTCAGTATTTTACAACAACAACTCAAGAAGAAGAGGGTTCACATGGATTGGGCAGGAATTCTGTATCATCTTTCCAGTGTGATCATTATTTCTAAACCTCCACACCTCTATCAACTGTGTCATTCATGTTCCAGAAGTGAAAATGAGGATGCCCTTTAAATAACAAGACCAGATTTCAAACAAGTCCAGCCCCAAAGTTGCCAACTGATTGGTTTTAGAATGCCTCTCTTTGCCTGGATTTTCTCTCTTCACCTGGATAGCAAGAACCTCAACCAAGAGCCAAATCTAAGCTCATGGTTACTTTGTGCCAGGGCTGCTCATAAATTCTCTGTGTGCTAACTCACTTAACCCTTGCTAAATAATATAAGATCGGTACTACTCATCTTCCTATAAAAATAGAAAAATTGAAACCCAGAGAGGTTAGGTTCTGAGGGCCTCAGAGCTAACAAGGTGAACCCAAGTAGTCTAACCATCATGTCTGCCTTTTTGTCATAGCTTGGCACAGACCTTTATCCATTACAGTAAAGAACCAGGACTCAGCTCTTAGGTTCCAATACCTGCTTACATTCTGTTAGATAAGGGTCAGTTTCTTCCATGTTTTTATTTAGATGTATTTGCAAAGTTCTGAGAGAAATGGGGACAGATGAAGAGGAATTCCACACAGAAGTATGGCCCAAGAGAAGTCTGAGCTATTGGGTCTTAGTTTTGGGCATTCAACCCACACTATTCCTACCTTCAGGGTGTAGGAAAACACTGATTTTACTTCCCAATTTTTACTGATTTACTTCCAAGGCACCAGTAATCTGAAATATTTTGTAAAATCTTGGAATTTATTGGTGCAGCTGGAGAAAGAGGAGAATCAAGAGGCTCTTGTCTGGCAGAGGGGCTGTAGAAGATCTGCTTCAAGGCCCTGGAGAAAATGACAAACTCCCGGGCCTCAAGAAGGTTAAGACCAGGTGAGCTACACAAGTGTTCTGGAAAGCACCCATTGATACATGCATCTTCCTTGTTCTACCTAGATCACACATAAGTCCCACACATCTATGTTCCTTCTCCCTTTGTGTACATAGAGAATCACCAGTGTACTTTTGTGGAGTCAGGGACAACTTCTAGGAAAAGAGTGTGCATGGGAGTTAAGTGGGGGTGCTGCAGGGTGTCCTGAAGAGACAGGAAGAAATTCATAGGCAATGGTCTAAAGAAAAAGGGGATGTAACCACATTTGGAAATTCAAAGCTGCAGTTAAGTTATAAGTCAGAGCACCAGTAAAACAGAAATGAAGAGAGAAGAGTCTGGGAATAGGAGTACCAAGGGATGGAGGATATTGAATGCCACGATGGGAAGGGATTAAAAGTGAATCTGAGTGTGATGGGAGCCACTGAAGATTTTGGAGGGAGGAGGCGTTAACATGATTGAGTCCATGGTTTAAGTTTAGTGGCATGTGCTGGAAGAAAGCTAGTCTGGCCACTGAGAAGTTGTGTGAGTGCACACTTCAGTAGTCAAGGCTATAGATGAGGAAGCCCTAAACCAGGGCACTGGTGATAGGCAAGGAGAGGAGGGTAGGTTTGAGAGGTGTTTTTGAGGGGACTTTGAGTGTAGGGATGGAAATAGGTGGGGAATCCAGGATGGTAGATGCAGACAAGTACAGATCAGATACAGATGGGAATCTGATGAGCACTTGCCTTACGATAAAAATCTGAGAGATCCCAATGGTGAGAGCTAACCTTTACTGAGCTCTGTTATGTACTAGGAGCCTTCTCCATATAACTCACATGTTTGTAATTGTCATACTTATAATAATGGAAAGGTTAAATAAATTTGCCCAAGGCCTCACAGCTAGTCAGTGTCTAGGATTCAAATCCAGGCAGTTGGAGTTTTAGAGTCACGCTCTAAATCACTATGATATCATTGTCTCTAAGCTTAGCTTTGCACATGTTAGGTATCAAGGGCTTGACAGGCATACAAAGAGGGATTCTCAATAGTTTGTTCGGTTTCCAAACATGAGTACCATGTTTGGGAAGAAAGAAGGGCAGCCAGAAGGATCTGCATGTTTTTCAACAATTACAAATGTAGAAGAGAGACCCAGTGGGATGAAGTCTTAGAGAAAGCCCAAGGATTTGGCAATAAAGAGTCTGCTCACTCATTTGTATACTAAATCACTTACTAATTCAGTTAAACTATTTACTGGATACCTCTTGTGGGACTAGCACTGCAATTCCAGGCCACATAGCAGGAACTTTATTTAATAGATCAGGAAGTTAATAAAGGAAAAGTTGACTGTCATTAAGAACATGGAATTTTATGTACATTATATAGTGTGTAACAACCACATGTCTACCTTCATGCTATATATTTATTAAATCCATTTTAAATGAGCATGCACAAGGGATAGTGTGAAACAACAAAACATCAGGTCCCCTCTATGTTGCAACAACCAGCTACTTCTCTACAGTGCTGTAGTACAGTATGTTCATCATAGCCCCCTCTTACATCTATAAGTTCGCAGAGGATATGTATATGTAGAAGGTAGGATGTATTCTTGTATAAAGATAATTATTGATGTCATATAGTCTGAATTAATTCCTAATAAATATCTTCTATAATAACCAGCTAAAGTCTAGAAGTGTTTTTTCCAGCAGTGTATAAGTCAAGAAACATTTAATTATCCCTGCTGACCATTCCCACTCGTACTCTGATGAGGAAAATAATCACATGCTTAATGCACCTAATGGGATGTTACTTCTCAAATGAATTTTGTTTCTGCCTATATTATAACAGTTATCTTTTTGTCCTTGCACTGTGTTTTTGCATGTGTGCTTTTCTTGCCTCTCACACCCCCTTTGATTTACAAGCTCCTTGTGGGTTGAGACCCTCTTTGAGGAAGGGAGATAATGTGGAAAAGATATGAGCTGCTGAGGTAAATCCCACCTGAGCTACATGATACCAGTGTGATCTCCCGCAAATCACTTATCCTCTCAAGACCTCCATTTCCTAGTATGGAGCTGGGATCACCAGCACCCAACCAGAGGTGATTGGTAAGGATTAGGGAACTGATGTGGGACAAAGAACCCAGAAGCATTCTGCTTTTTAATTTTCACTGGAATACAGTGGGATGTGAATCTAAATACTCAGTCAATGGCAAGTTTATTATAATTAGGTTAATCCACTGTAGGGACCCTTGGGTGGGTTTTGGAACATTTATGAACCTTTCACATTGTGGGCAATGTGTTTATCAGTGTGCACACATGCTTTTTGCTGCTGGGGGAAGGGCTTGATGCTTTCACCATTCTCAGGAGTGTATATGACCACCCAATGAAGGAAAATATGGTAGTCCTAATGCTGCCTCTCTCAGATTCCCCTCAAAGCCCAGACCTATGACCCAGCTGCAGGGGCTGTGGTCTATGAATAGCATCCAGTTGTCAGCTTCTTTGGGATCACCCCTGCACAGAGAACTGTCCTGCTGAGATCGAGTCCTTGCCAAGGATGCTGCACCTTGTGACTGAAGCAAGTGGGAATAAGAATCTGCCCATTTCTCCTTGATGTGAGACACTGTGGCAGGCACTATTCCCCCTGCCCCCACCCCGAGACACTCAGGTTAGCTGAGGCGTTGATGTATGTGTATCAAAGCTCACCTTCTCTGCACCCCTTCCCCTCACAGCTGTTGATCCTAGTAAGTAACTTGCTCCCTAGATTCGTGCTAGCATCTGCTTCTGGAGAACTCGCCCTATGAAAGAAGAAATAAAAAGAAAAATAGAATATTAGATGAGAATAGAAGTCCATGAGAGAGTTCCAAGAGGGTAGTTATCAGTTTCAAATATAGCAGAAAGTTCATGATAAGGGCAGGAGTGGTTCAGTAGGATTGGAAATTAGTCCTTAGGACCCATGGAAGCCGCAGTTTTGTGGGACTAATATGAAAGCTTTGGGATAAATATTTGATAAGTTATCAAGATATGACAAACAGGAGACAGATAGTTAGAACCCTTCTTCTGAGATAAGAATGTTGAAGGGAGTTGGGTCACACGGTCAAAGAGAGACCCAAGCATGTTGATCATCTGCAGAGATAATTTTTAAAATCCTTTCTTACAAACCACATCTTCCTCTTTAGACATGTCTGAATAACCATGGTGAGAATAGCCTTCAAATCTCCCCCAAATTATTAAGTCAAGTAATAGGCTTTCAGAATATAGGAAGTTCAAAAGGCTGTCAGGTTGGAGCCAGACATCTGAGGAATGTGCATGCCCGTAAGAGGAAGTGTGCATCCATTAAGATGTATCAGGTGGCCCTTATCAGAGAGCCCATCAGTCAGTCAAAGGACAGGTTATTATGTGTGCCAGGTCCCTCAGAAAAGACCCCTCCAAAGTTAACTGAGAGCAATGGGCCCAACCCTCCCCTCCAACCCTTACTCAAACAAAGCACAGAACTCTGTGGTTCAGTCAGGAAGAAAATTCTCACTGCAGCAAGGCAACTGGATCAACAAGCCCCAAGAAGTCATCTTCTGGGCCATGGTTTTTCATACCCACCTCAAGAACAGACTTTCAGGGGAGAACACGGCCTCATTAGAAAGACTACTAGCTTGACCAGACATAACGTCTTGCCTCAGTCCCTTTATTGCAGTGAGATGTGCCAGAATTTTCTAAATCATGTCATGCTAAAGGTCTGTGACAGGACACAAAGATATCAACAGTGTATGTAGTAAGTTGTACAAAAATAATGAAACAGATAGTTGACCAGTTATCTGCTAAAAAGACTCTATTCAGCTACAAAATGCTGATACCACACATAGAAACCATGGCTGCATCCTCTTTGTCACTTTGCTTACTGCCCTTCCCGATGGCTTCCAGCTGCCATCTTGTCTTCCTGGTTGCCCAAGTGGAAGTCTATTGAACTTTGATGTTCTGCCCCAGAAGAAACACAATAGCACACTCATTAAGTCTCAAACTCTTTTAAACATTCCCATGCCCTCAAGGCCCTCCCATTTAATCTTCCCTTGGAAATGACCTTTGACCCTGGGCAAATCCTCTCTAGGATTCAAAACAGTGAGGTCACATGAACTCAATGACCTTTTGATCTTTCAAGCCTTGACAAATGCCATCATTTCTCTGATTCTTTTTTTTTTTAAGATTTTATTTATTTGACAGAGAGAAACACAGTGAGAGAGGGAACACAAGCAGGGGGAGTGAGAGAGGGAGAAGCAGGCTTCCCGCCGAGCAGGGAGCCCAATGTGGGACTCGATCCTGGGTCTCTGGGATCATGACCTGAGCCGAAGGCAGTTGCTTAACCAACTGAGCCACCCAGGCGCCCCAATTCTCTGATTCTTGATGCAAATTGAGGAATCTACATTTTATACAACTGATAATGGCAAGTTTACCACTCCAACACAAATACTTCCTTCGGCTAGGTTATTCGGCAGAAGATAAGCAACTAGTTGTCATCTGAGAACTTGTAAGGATAACTTGTAAGGATAAATAGTGGTGGCATCTGTCTGCCCTTTCTGAATTCATGAAGTACTTTCACATTTGTCATTATCTCATTTGATCCTCAAAAGAGGGCACACATCTCTTTAACCTATTTCACAGGTTCGAAAACTGAGGCTTCCAGAAAGTAATGTGAGCTGTCCTGCTTAGAACAGCAAGTCTATCAAGGAACCCATATTGCTCCAATATCTAGTCATGGGCTGCTGTCAGAAAATTCACTCATTCAAGACATCCCATAGAAGTATCGTCTAAGCAACCTTTGCAAATAAGAAAGAACTTCCACCAATGTGCATATTTTCCATGAGGGAAGTTTTCTCCATGCTAGGCTCCTAGTTTAAAATTCTCCCAGAGCTACCGAATGTCCATAGATAGGAATAAGCCAAAAGAAGAAATGAAAAGTCTTAGAAGACTATTTTATGAAAAGCTTCATTAGTGAGTGAGGGACTTCAGATCCCAGCAAAATGGATGTTTTGGCATGGGTTTCTCCCCGGAGTGCCCCACTCTGATTATGTGGTCTGCACACACCGAAGCCACACAGCCCAGGGCACCCACTCAGGAATGCCACAATGGCTGGGTTTGTAATTTATAACGTGAGGCCAACCAACAAATTCTATTACTCAAATATGTGAGGCAAACCTAAGGAGAGGAGTACTTTAATCTTTTGCTCAGAAGCGACATTTGCAGCTCTTTTCACTTACTTTTCATTATTTCACCACAGGGGAACCATTTCCAGGAATTATTATGTTAAGCAGTATATTAAAAAATGAGTCTTGGTATTTTTTGCAATAAATAACAGTTCACATTTATTCTGAGAACAGAAATGCTCACCAGAACTTACTTACATTGCCTGCTTTCAGAAGCACGAAACTATTAGAAATGTATAAACTCATTTCCTAGGAATGTTAGCAATAACCCAAGCCCTCAACTACTTGATGAGCACTTGCTATATGCCAGTCCCTGGACAGGGCACAGGAGTCTCAGAGATGCATAAGGTGCAGGCCTTGCCTTCTGCAAGTGCTCAGTGGGAGCTTGAAGAGGTCTCACTGCAAAGTGAAGAGAGCAGTACTTTGGGGATCAGAGAGTTGTAAATTCAGATACTGGCTTGGTTGATATGGATGTGAGAACTTGGCCAAAGTACATAACCATCCTTAGCCTCAGTTTCCTCCTAGGCGAAGTGAGAATGGTAATATGTGCTATTTAGGGTCTTGGGAGTGTGGAAATAAATACAGACTACCCAACTGAGAAAAACAGGCTGTTGATTTAGAGCTTGCTATGAGGGAGGCAGCCACCATCACTTTTGTTTGGCAGTGCCTCGAGGACAGGCAAGGGAGAGAGAAGTGTGATAAAAGCTCCAAGCAAAGGCTTCAGGAGTTTCCTGATGGGAGGCTGCTTGCCTGGGCATACTGAAAGTGGTTGACTTGTGGCAGGCACTTTTTGTGACTTATTTGGAAACCATGTTTGGCTTTTTCTGGTTGGTCCTAAGTTGGAAGTAGGGGGAAGAAGTAGGAAAACTGACACTGACCAAATTCTAGCCAATGGTCCTGACCAGGTTCAGGGCCAATTGCTGTAGAGGCTGCAGTTTGGCTGCCTGAGCTACAGGTTATGGGCAGATTTCTCTTGACATATATAGTTTGATGATTGACGATTTGTGTGCTCAGTCTCTCAGGGAGACAACACACACACACTGAACACATTATATGGTGATTATTGTTCTGTGACTCCATCAGAGAAGAAAGAAGCAAGTATGAAATTAGAGGTACCAAGTCCTTTGAGAGTCTTAGAAAAGAAGTTACTAACTGCTTGAGGACTTGAAGGATTTGGGATTTTTGTAAGGACTTCGTATTTATAAGCAAGACTAAACAGACAAGAAACTAAGGAAAGACTGCCTTAACCACATGGAGGACATAACATGGCCAAAGACAAAGAGGAAGGCAAGTGGGAGGAAACCTCTTGGTGGTGGCTGAACCCCAGGTGCTCTAGGACTGACGTGGAGGAAGCAAGTGGAAGAGAAGGTAGAGTCAGATTGAGGCCAGGAGTAAGGTCTGAACAAGCAAGCTTGAATTTTGCAGATATTAAGGACAGAGTTGACCATAACAAAATGGTCCTGGCCTAAACCAAGAAAGACAGTGTCAAGGAAAGAGAAATCACAGAGAAAAAGTCATCATTTTCTTACAGTCTGGCCAGTGTCAGAGCCTCAGACCTACTGCTTAAAGATAATCTCTGCCTTTCTCTGGTCATGTCCCTGGGACTTTAATACTCCTCAGACTGGCTCCAAGAGACTATAGCTGCTCTAGTATTCTGCACTATGGGAGAACTATGGCATGAAAGACTCTTTTCTTCTTCCAAGTGGGTTATAGAAGTTGCAGAATCAGAATTTTACTTTTAAAATTTTTTCGTCTTACTGTCTAAGCGGGGTAAAGTTCAGTTGCAAGGAACATTGCACTTCTAAGTGAGCATCAGTAGAGAGGATGTCATTGTGAAGCCCCATATTTGATGAATTCCAAAGAAACTGTGCATGCACACGTAAATCAAGGAGGAGGCCAAAGGTATACCTGGCATGACTTGGCTCTATTTATATTCACATTTCAATACCTGCTGTAGCAGCCTCCCCCTGAAAGAGGGTCTCCCAACTTTTGCTTCACACAGGATTTGACCTTGAGCCATTTATGTTGACTCATTTTCTCTCTACACACCAAGGCACTGGGGATTTCTGCAGCTTTTGACTTGGTGACTCTATGAAAACTGTAGACTGATTACTAACCCTCTACTCTGACTCAAACTCACCAAATAACTCTCTGAGGATAAATCACCTCCCAAGCAGAGAGTGAAATGTTCTGGTTAGAAGATTGTATTATCTTATGTCACTCATTAGTGGCACTATTTTTCATTTAATGTTAATATAGTTGCATCCAGGCTTCCAGGTCTTTCCCATGACCAACTTTGTTTCTGGAAGAGTGAATTTCCCATCCTATAAATTAGGTTTCTGAGGACAAGATGACAGAGCACTTTACCAAGGCAGTGTCACCTTGTGAAGATCCATCTGTTCATCTATGGCTTTCCCCAGTGGTCCTCTCCCTTGAGGGCTTCACCTACCATATATCACTGAGCGTGTAAACTTTTAGATTCCAATCTGCCTCCTTCATTAGCCTATGAATCCCTGGAAGGTATTCATTTATTCCATTCACAAATATCTATTGAGCTATTCTAGGTACTAGGAAAGAGCCATAAGAAATCAGAAATACTCATCAGACTGGATCCAAGAGACTATAGCACTATCTCTATGGATTTTATATGGGAGGGGAGTGATAGGAATGGAGATAAATGATAAACAAATAAGTAAATACAAACAATATCAGAGAGTGATCATTGAAGAAAGCAACTGTACACCTGACAAGCAAAGAACACTTCTCTGAGAAGACAGTGTTCATGACATGAGAGAAAGGAGTCAAGTACCAGCAGATGAGTTTGAGGACCAATCTAGCAGAGAAAACATCTGGAGCCGGGGCCCTGAGGCACCATGTACCTCAAGGATGAGAAGGAAGCTATGGGCTGAAGACTCGGCAGATGGGGGCCTGGTTTAAAGAGAGTTCAGAGAGAACAAAGAGAATGAAGGCCATATAGGTTTGTTTTTTTTCTAAATGCAGTAGAAGCTACTGGTGGTTTTAAAGCAGGGATTGTTGTTATCTGAGCCATGTTTGAACAAAGTTATTGGGTTAATAAAAAAAGATGATGTGATATATGTATACATCACATGGCTGATCATACACACACATACACATGCACACACGCACACACACATGCACACACGCAATGGAATATTATTCAGTCATAAAAAGAAAGAGGTCTTGGCATGCCTGGTTGGCTCAGTCATTCTGCCATTAAGCATCTTCCTTAGGCTCAGGTCATGATCCCAGATCCCTGGGTTTGAGCCCCACATCAGGCTCCCTGCTCCACAGGAAGCCTACTTCTCCCTCTCTCACTCTCCCTGCTTGTGTTCCCTCTCTAGCTGTGTTTCTCTCTTTAAATAAATAAATAAAATCTTAAAAAAAAAGAAAAATTAAAAGAAAAGGTCTTGCCATTTGCCATGACATGGATGGAACTAGAGAGTATTATACTAAGTGAAATAAATGAGTCAGAGAAAGAAAAATACTGTATAATTTCTCTTACATGTGGAATCTGAAAAAAACACATGACATCAAAACTAATGATGTACTGTATGGTGACTAACCTAATATAATAAAAGAATAAAAATTAGTTAAAATGAGGAAAAAAAAAAGCAGAAACAGTCCCTAAATATAGAGAACTAACTCATGTCTGCCAGAAGGGAAGGAAATGAGGGAATGGGCAAGATAGGTGAAGGGGAATGAAAGGTAGAGGGTTTTTTCTTTTTTAAGATTTTATTTTTATTTATTTGACAGAGAGAAAGAGATCACAGGCAGGCAAAGAGGCAGGCAGAGAGAGAGGAGGAAGCAGGCTCCCTGCTGAGCAAAAAGCCTGATGTGGGCCTTGATCTCAGGACCCTGAGATCATGACCTGAGCCAAAGGCAGCGGCTTTAACCCACTGAGCCACCCAGGCACCTAAGGTAGAGGCTTTCAGTATGTCTTGAGGATGAAAGGTACACCATAGGGCACTCAGTCAATGATATCATAATAGTGTTATATGGAGACAATATGCAGCTGAAATATGGCGAACATAACGTACTGTATGGAGCTACTGAACCACTATGATGAACATTTGAAACTAATGTAACATTGTGTCAACTATACTTTGAGTAAAGAAAAAAAGTATTCAGTTTGTTGGGTGGAATATAGACAGGATCACCTGATGAAGGAAGACCATCTGGATGACTGTATTCATAGTCCAGAAGATGATGGGGGTCTGAGTAAGAAACAATAAAAAGGGTGGAGAGAAGTGGACATAGTCAGGGCACATTTGGAAGATACAAGTGGACAGTCTTATTTATTTCTGTGTACCCAGGACTGTGCATGGTGTTAAACATACATTAGGTGATCACTAAGTGAAAGTTTATTTGGAATGCACTGGATTAAATTAAATTTAAGAAAGATATCTTTATTAAATGAGACAAAGCTGAGCATGTCTTTAACTTATGATTTAAATATGAAGCACTTTGGATAAAAGAGAAACAACTCTTTTTCACTCTGCAGGAAGTTCAGATCTAAATCATATTCAAACCCTTCATATAAATATATATATTACAGCACTTATTGATCATAAAAAGACTCTTTAAACAAAGCAATTCCAAAAGGAAGCCAGTACTTTGTATGACTCCCATTTCCAGCCTATTCGTTTCAACTTTGGACAGAGACCAAGTCAGGAAAGAGAACTAAAGAAAGCCCTAGGGCTGTATCGTTGCCTGGTCCTCATGTCATGCAAGGTTCCAAAAAGAAGGGAACAGCCTGCACTTTCTAAATCCCTTTCATCCCTATTTCAGAGGTAAGGAAGCCCAGAAACAAAGCCATCGATGATGGGCTGACCCTTGTCCTGACCTTGTTATAAATAGGCCAAATCATATTTGACGTTATATCCAGAATGGATGACATTAGAAAGAATTCATCTAAAGAACCTGAGAATACTTGATTATAGGTTTCTAGACAGAGAGAAACATGCATAAAGGATCATGATAAAAGGGAAGCAAGTGCTACTTGATTGGAGCCTGAGCTTAGACCCACAACTATATAGTACAGAAAACTCAGATCACTTAATATAGGCCATATATAGCCCATTTTCTAAACTAACCCCTAGAGCCAGGCACTATTATTTCATATTCACCTAACCCTGGACTTGTGTCCATTTTACAGATGAAAAGACCAAGGAGAAAATAATTTAACTGAATAGCATCGTAGAGCAAGTGAATTACAAATCTAGGATTCAAACTCACGTCCAAAGTCTATGCTCTTTCCACTTCATTATCCTACAAAAGTATTTTTGTTGCACCAAAGTAGTACCCAGAAGGAATGAGGGAGGGAAGGCGAGGGGAGGGGAAAAGGGAAGGAAAATAAAGAAGGAAGAAAGGGAAGGAGAGGGAGTAAGGAAGGGAGGAAGGAGGAAAAGGGAAGGTCTTGACTTTGATCTATTCCAATATCCATTAAAAACCCATTTAACCCACACTGAGTGAGGGTCTAACTGATTGCAGACCTTGTGCCTGGTTGCCATCATGAGGAATTGTAGAAGAAGCCACCCCAGAAAATCACACAGAATGGGCTAGTGTAGTGCACCATTGTATCTGGAATGTTCTGCCTGAGATTGAGACTTGCAGCATATCCTTGTGCTGCTGATCATTTTTCATAAATCCCCATTGTTTCATTCGCTCAATCCTAAAAACTTATTGTTCTCTGTGCCCCCCCATCCAGTAAAATAAAACTAATATCACGGTGTCATTTAAAAATATATTTATGTTTGTTTTCCCTATAAAAAGAGATAATAATGTTATGTTCCAATAATATTAAGTTGCAATGTTATTTGCAAGATTGCAGAGCTTTTAATTTTCTGATTATTTCCACAGTGGGAGTTTCAGCTCAATTTCGATGAAGACACTTCTATCTGTTTCGGTTATTTTTTTATTACAGCTAGAAGCAACAATAATTGCCTTTAGTGTAGGAAAACATCACGGAGGAGACAATTGTTGTCCCTAAAGAATAAGATCATCAGGGCAAATTTTGATATAAAAAATTTGTAAATTAATTGCCGAGTCCTATAAATATTGTATTTACTAAAATTATGTTGGTTGCTGTCTTCAAAGAATTTCATCATTTTTTGTAATTCTTTTAAAGAAATAGATTTCTTAAGAGCCACACTAACAAAAGGTAAAATGCAGCCATCAAAATATTAATAATTTGTAGACACATGATATCCACAAGGATGGAATTAATGCTGTTGGAAAGAAAAATCCCAGGCAACTGGATTTGAGTGTTGGTTCTCAAACTTAGTGCCTATTTGATATTTGCCTAGTTATAAAAATAGTCCCAAATCCACTATCAAAAACTGAAGATTAAACTAAATAATGTGGATGAAATCACCTGTCATACAGTCTGACATAAGTAGACAATACATAATTAGCAGCTGTAATGATGAAGATACTTAGGTGTCTTGCTTCATCCATTCAACACATACTGTGTACCCATCATATGACTGCTCCAACCACCGTTCCAGGCACTGCAGGTTGGTCATGGAGGTGAGGTGGTGATGATGATGAGATCTCAGTCATCACTGTTGCTATGTTTACACTGCCATGTGCTGGTCATTTCTACCATAGAAGTCCTAAGTGAGCTTCTGTTATCATCTACAAAATAATAATAATATCATGATCATGTTTTTCATGTCCATGTTTTGAAAAGCATTGTCTCAGTCAGTACACATTCCCATATTTCTTTGGCTGACCTGCCTTTATCAGAGAAGTCAAAAATGTAAAACTTACATTTTCCACCCTTCCTTGATGCCAGAGTCTACTAGGTGGTGAAATGTTGGTCTTCAAAATATAAGAAGATACTTACTGAGGTTTTCTGTGGGGCTTTCATCTCCATTTCATAGGATCCACTCCTCCTGGTTTTCTCAACCTATATGACATCTGTGTGAGGGATGGAGAGGGATGGAAAGCAGCATTATTCATCCACATGTTACTCTGTGCCTGATGCACAATAGATACTAAGAAAACTAGAAGGAATAAAAGAAGGAAAGAAGGAAGGAAGGAAGGAAGGAAGAGGGAAGGCAGAAGGAAAGTAGGTCATGAGATATGAGACATAGATATAATCAGGCCCTGACTCAACCAAAACAAGCAAACTTCTGTAAATTGCTGTCATCATTACCATCATCACTATTGCCATCATCGACATCATCACCATCACCATTATCTTCATCCCTAGGGTCATCATTTGTTGAGTAATTACCACAGTTAGTCTCAACTGCTCAATAATATCTCTTCAAGAGAGCATTTATAAAATTTTGGTGGAGAAATGTTCTTTCCAAGCTCCACAGAGATTTCAAAAGAGTTGTATTTATACAAGCACAGGTAAAAACTGCTTTTATGAGAGGTATTACTTGTGAGAATGAGTCAGACATGACAATGATGCATGAGCAAGAAAAATTATTGGAATAAATAAATAATGCAACTTGGTATAAGGAGATTAGTTTCTTCTTCTGAGGTCCTCTGTAAACAAACTACCTTGCCCCCAAGTTAATCAGTTATAGTTGTCACTTATCTTTCTAGATGTTTTTCATGAATTTGCTTACTTGTAACATGGAATCTATGTAAATGCATCTATTTGTACATGTGAGCGAGGACATACATATGACAACCTCACATAAATAGTATCAGATGACATGGTGACCTAAAAACTTCTTTTCAGGGTGCCTGGGTGGCTCAGTCATTGAGCATCTGCCTTTGGCTCAGGTCATGATCCCAGAGTCCTGGGATCAAGCCCCACATTGGGTTTCCTGCTTGGTGGGAAGTCTGCTTCTCCCTCTCTCATTCCCCCTGCTTGGGTTCCCTCTCTCGGTGTGTTTCTCTCTGCCAAATAAATAAATAAACTCTTTAAAAAAATAGAATAAAAATAAAGATTTATTTTCTCATTTAATAAATATATATTAAAGCTCTTTCCCAATCTTTGCATATGGTGCAATCTCACCAACTTTATCCAATGTATATGAATCTATTATATGGATATACTTTGGTAAGATAAAACCGACTCCTTTTTTATTTTTTCTATATTTTTTATTACATTATTTTATTTTCTCAGTGTTCCGAGATTCATTGTTTATGCCCCACCTTATGCAATATGTGCCTTCAATACCCACGACCAGGCTCACCCATCCCCCCAAACCACTCCTTCTTCTTGGCAATGAGGTAGCTCAATACTTATTCCAGGCTAACACCTCACCAGCAGGTTTTCAAAGGGAGATGTTTCCCCATACTGCCATTAAAGTCATATCCTCTTAACTTTTCTTTTCCGATCTGATGGTTAACAAAGAGTGTGCGATTATTATCTTAATTTAAATTTACTTGCTGTTAATTTTTTGTATTTAATCTACTCTTCCTTGGCAGCTCATAAGTTTCATCTTTTTTATTGTGTTATCACATTATTTATTTGCATGTGTTCTACATATATTTAAACATAATTTCTTTTTATTTTGTTACACTCATACGCAGTATGTAGATATTTTCTTCTGGATTATCACTTGCCTTTTAACATTTTTTAATGAGCATCTTTAAATGTTGACATATGCAGGTAGATCAATCTGTCCTTTAATAGATTTTGATTTTGTGCAATTG